>CM050163.1:73342217-73374717 GCA_027410445.1 Discoglossus pictus
TATATATATATATATATATATATATATATATATATATATATATATATATATATATAAAAACTCACAGGATCTTTGTGTGAGATATGATTTACAATATTGCCCTTAAAGTAAAAAGATTGCCCACCTCTCATTTACACTACTATAATTCCAATAACCCTTTGGATCAATCCTAGAGAGGTAGGGTACATAAAGAAGCGCCAGTGTAAGCACCAGGTAAAGGGTTGTACGTATCTAGACACTTGTTAGTTTAATAAATGTATTTTTATAAATTCATCAATAAAAATGTATCTATAAATAAAATGGTTATAATAATGAATTTAACTTGTATGAGCTGGGGGATCGGTCTCAATCTCCCTCCTGTCACGTGGAAATGTTTCGGTAGAAGCCATTGAAGTTATCTGGTAGCCGTTTAATTATGCACAAGTTCTGACTTAAGCATCCCTTTAATCTGATAGGATTGTAAGTTTTACAATAAAAGCATCAATATCAGTGATTACATGAGGTGGGGGCATGGTCACACATACACATAGCACAGGGATGGGGGATAAGTCATAACTACTGGATAATAAAACTGTTCCTAGATGATTTCAACATCTTCTACAAAAAAAAAAAACTCATTGTGATAGGAGGGAGGTAGTAAAATGAATATAATAAATAATATTTATTTATTATTGAATTATAAACACACATTTCTTAATTAAAAAGTGGTGAAGCATATTTAGTAGACTCTCCGTTATCTGGCACCCGCAGGGATTGGTAGATGCCGGATAAATGTGGTTTCTGGTTGCTTGAAAGTTACATATAAAAAAGAGGCCAGGATTAGCTGCACATAGGATGCTCTGCTAAGTATATTTATCAGTGAGGGCTGTTCTAGCAGCAGCAGCTTTCACTCTTCACTTACACACAGGTACGTTCGGCTGGAGGGTGCGGTGCATAACTCAGGGAATGTAACCCCAACGCTGCACTGGCTCAGTCACTCATGCCTGTCTGCCTCCACTGTATGTTTCTGCAATTCAGTTTTACCATGGAAGCAATCTAGGTGCCTGTAAGCATTTTGTGGCATGACAACCTGGCTCCTGGCATTTGTTGAGCCCTGTAAACTTACATTTTTATTTAAAGTACAGTATTCATTTTTTTTTCTGGTTGCTTGAGAGTCTTTGTTAACTGCGAGTCTACTGTACATAGAGTCTTTTATCTGGAACTTGTACTATACTATATATACTAGCCCTTTAAGCATATTAATCTCTAATTGTTTTATATCTTCACTACAAGGTCTAGAGATGTTTTATTAACATTTTAACAAACCGAAGCCACTCACCGATTCTTCCTCACGAACAGCAAAGGAAAGATAGAAAACAGCATTTGAAACCAGCACAGTATATGGTGTAGTGATTAATTGCTTTCTTTTATTAACATACATGGTAATTCTGCACGCTTGGCATCTATTTTAACATGAGTTTCATATTACAAGTACAAGGTTCATAGACAACCAAACTGAGAGGAAGATATTGTTGTGAAAAAAATAGATTCATCCCATAATATTATACTAATATAAAGATGAAATATCCAACAGTAAAGATCACCAACTAGATAATGGTAACATTTCAGTTGCCGAAAGCGATTTACCTGCTGGACTATGTAGAAAGGATCTGCTCAAAACACACCTTAAAATGTCTGTCCCCTAGGAGTGATATTTAATCATATTAAAGGACTGTAGTCAATAAAAATGGTGCCTCTGGGGTAGAAGCTTTAGAAGTCCAGTGTAATAACACAAGATGTGCTAGATGTTTTAATTAAGAATTGATCTTTAATAAAATGTATATTCAATTGCTTAAAATAGATTAAAATATATTTGCAATATTAAAACTAGTTTACAAAGTTAAGACCCACTATAAGGTCAATGAATGTAAAAAAAATGCGGTCTGCATTGGCTGAAGACTTGTAGGTTATAAAGTATTTTCCCATCAGTCTTTTGCTCTAAGATCAGCCTATAAAAGTTTGTTTGACTTATTTAATAAAAAAAATGTTTTAATCCTTTAATCCTCTCAGTCCCCCGCCTACTTATCAGGGTGGAGATAATAAACTGAACTGGAGGCTAGAAAAAACTAACAGTTGAAAGTGAATTTAATATTCAATATTCCAGTTATAAACCATTAAATACAAATGTTACTTATAAACAATGCATCATTAAAACAACAAGCTCTTTTTGTTATGGAATTACAGTGGTCTTTTAAGGAGCGTTTTGTGTGCAGATCCTTCCTACACACTCCAAGTTGATGCAAAGGATGTAGTCCGCACATGTATTGGATTCTAGAAACAATCAGTTCATTATTTATTTGGTGTTCATTCGGATTCCATCTTGACTTTACCCACTGGGTAATGTTAGAAAATGAAGACTAGAACTCAAATGATTGTGCCTCACTGGAGCACAAATGGAATATATCAATATTATAATACATAAATAGTATTTCTTTCAGTCTTCATTTGGGACTTCTTGCTTTTATTTGTTAATTCTTGATTCATTAGGGAAAATGTGTCAACATTAATTAACAAAAAATATCTGAATGGAGTGATTTACAATGAATTCCTGGAAAGAGTGATAAAATCGCTTAGACATTCAACCCATGGTGTGTATGGTAGTAGCAAAGGGCAGTGCTCTCACAATACTACACCAGCAAATACTAGCCAATACTTCACAATACATACAGAAAAAAAGTGCATCTAGTTTTCTTTGTCACAGTCAAGTGGTTGTTAGGCCAACTACTGTTACTTAGCCAGCTGAGTATACCAAAGCACAAACTGAATTTCCTGAGACTTTTGCGACAGTATCACTGAATAGGTCAGAGGCCAGGCAATTTACTCAGGAGTAACTTACATGTTCATATTCTAAAACTAGAACTCATTTCTTGATGGCGAAGATGTACTGTTTAGAAAATCATATTTAAACACGAATATAGCTGTTCATGTATATCAAGTTATGCCATTCATTATTTAATAGGCTAACCATATAGAGATACAGAAAGCATATACAATATGAAGGTTTTAAACACAGAAAATACCTTGATGATCAATTTCTTACCTTTCGGGGTCAAACACACTGGTGTCTCCAATCATCGAACTGTCGGCTACCATGGCTTTCAGAACATCAGCATTGGCTGCAGAGAGAAATCACTTATTTTAATTGCCATCAATACTCCAGTCCTGCACATACATAATTAGATTTGTTTTTAAACTGTTGGGGATTTCCACTCTACCGGCTCAGACTCCTAGGTGAGTTCTGATGCAATGCTTTAAGGTTTTGTTTGTTTTTCTTTTGTATTTAACTGTTTAGACATTATATACTCATAATTACGTTGAGTTGCATCAAGCCATTAAAGCAGTGCTTTAATAATATTTTCCTGTTTTCGCCATTGCACTACTACTTAATCATTTTCTTAGTGTACACAAATATTTCTGCATTTACTAAAAGTTCTCAAGCGGGAGCGGAGCCAATGCCAAATAGTTTCAGGAGGCGGAGCAACCTTGAGACAGGATTATAGGATGATCTTATGACGATGATACATATACTCATGCTTACACTTTTCCTCAATTGACCATAGTTTTCACCAAGCTCTATGACACAGGTGTAGATAGCAGACAATTCGATTCAAACATAAAAATGTATTTGGCTCAAGTGATCACTTCGGTCACATGAACATTCCATATTATTTCATAGATGGACCATGGAGCAAGCATGCACTTTAGTGGGCACAAAAACATCTATACACAATGTCTCTATTGATATATTGTAATTAGGTGTATACAAACAGGACATGAGGTTGGCCATTGGTTGAAAACAGTTCGGTGACTGGAAGTAGGAGAAGATAAAAGGTAGTTTATCAAAGGGGACTAGATGGGGCTCTCTCACTCTCTCTCTCTGGTGTAAACTTCTGTTATTTTGTCTTTTCTCAGTGATTATTCGCTGTATCTATCTTGGTTTAAATTTTTTACTAAAAAGAAGACCAAAAGGGGATTCATTCTAATCAAACATAAGGAGTCCTGCCAAGAAAGGGTTTTACGCTTTACCTCAAAATTGGTAAAGTATAGCTCTATGCTTCTATTCTATAAGAGGACTGAAATAGTCTACATACATTCGGTTACATTTTTATAAAGTGGATACAACCTGAAATCAGGTGTTGGGGATCACAAGTCAGAAATCTGCTATAAAATCACTTATTATATAATAAAATACCTATATAAGAATTGTATTTAGCTTGCCATGATAAATACTATTGTCTCTTTATATTATATCTAGTGGCTTTATGCTACTTCTGTGCTATACATAAATATTTGATTCTTCTTTCAATTTGATAAGATTTTTACATTGTAACAAATAGTTTTCTGCTAATTCTGTACATCTTGATATATTGATTGCTATGTAGGTTTTATATCTGATTTTGTTATTTGTGGTTTCATAGAGTACGTTGATGGTTGATCTATGAATATGCCATATCACTAAATGCGAATACCAAATATATTCTGTGGAAAAGATGTTTGATTGTTAACCAAGTTTGGAAAAGACTGCATATACAGTTGTGCTCAAAAGTTTGCATACCCATGGCAAATTGGTAATATATGTACCAATTTTAAAGAAAATATAAGTGAGCAAACTAAAAACATGTATTTCATTTCTTATGGGATTCATATTCAACTGTAGGTTATAAAAGAATGGCACAATCATAAAACAAAACATGGCAACAAAGAAAAAAATGAACCCTGTACAAAAGTTTCCCTTCTCTTAGTTCTTAATACTGTGTATTGCCCCCTTTAGCATCAATGACAGCTTTCAGTCTTTTGTAATAATACTCAATGATACCCCTAATACTTGCAAGTGGTATAGCTGCCCATTCGACTTGGCAAAATGCCTCCAGGTCATGCAAAGTCTTTGGTCATCTTGCATGAACTGCACTTTTGAGATCTCCGCAGAGTGGCTCGATAATATTAAGGTCAGGAGAATGTGATGGCCACTCCACAACCTTCACCTTTTTATGCTGTAACCACTGGAGAGTCAACTTGGCCTTGGACTTTCCAGCATGACAATGACCCTAAGCACAAGAGCGTCCCATGTGCAGCCTTCGGGCAGAAGAATGCAAATGGTCTTCCAGTATTTTCTGATAACATGCTGCATTTATCTTGTCATCAATTTTCACAAGATTCCCCGTACCTTTAGAGCTCACACACGACCAAAATATTAGTGACCAACCACCATGCTTCAGAGAGGAGATGGTATTCTTTTCACTATAGGCCTTGTTGACCCCTCTCCAAACATAGTGCTTATGGTTGTGACCATAAAGCTCTATTTTTGTCTCTTCACTCCAAATTACAGTGTGCCTGAAGCGGTGAGGTGTGTCAAGGTGTTGTCTGAGATATTGTAACCAGGCTTTTTTGTGGCATTGGAGCAGTAAATGCTTCTTTCTGGCAACTCGACCATGCAGCTCGTTTTTGTTCAAGTATCGTCGTATTGTGCTCCTTGAAACAACCACACTGTCTTTCTCCAGAGCAGCGTGTATTTCTCCTGAGGTTACCTGTGGGTTTTCTTAGTTTTCCGAACAATTCTTCTGGCAGTTGTGGCTGAAATCTTTCTTGCTCTACCTGACCTTGGCTTGGTATCAAGAGATCGCCAAATGTTCCACTTCTTAGTAAGAGATCAAAACACGATTGAATGGTATTTCCAAGGCTTTGGATATCTTTTTATATAATTTTCCATCTTTATGAAGTTTCATTACCTTGATATTCAGCTTTTTTGACAGTTCTTTTCTACTCTCCACGGCACAGTATCTAGCCTGCTCAGTGCATCCACGTTACAGCTAACAAATTCATTGACTATTTATACACAGACACCAATTGCAATTTATAAAGCCACAGGTGTGGGAAAATAACCTTTAATTGCCATTTTAACCTGTGTGCGTCACCTTGTGTGTCTGTAACAAGGCCAAACATTCAAGGGTATGTAAACGTTTGATCAGGGCCATTTGGGTGATTTCTGTTATTATTATGATTTTAAAAAGGAGCCAGACAACTATGTGATAATAAATGGCTTCATATAATCACTATCTTTCGATAAAAGACATTTTTTTTTATTACCGTATTTATCGGCGTATAACACGCACCTCATTTTAAGAAGGAAATTTCAGGGAAAAAAAACTTAAAATTTCAAATAGAGAACTTTGAAGCAAAATAAGGGTAGCTCAGAACTTTTTTTTATTAATATTATTAGCACTTATAAGGTAAATAACGTAAAATGACAGTAAAAGCAACTGTTTTAACAAAGAAACTTGGAAATTATATGTTTTTACAAAAGTTTACTCAGAAATCGCTGCTCCTCCTCAACCTCAATCTCCCTCCTCAACCTCAATCTCCCTCCTCAACCTCAATCTCCCTCCTCAACCCCCCCATCCTCAACCTAACCCCCCCCCCCCCAAATACCTCCCCCTCTCCCTTTCCCCTCACTTACCTGCTTCTGCTCCGGCCTCCGCTGCTTCTTGACCCGGCGCACATGTGACGTCACGCCATTAGCATATACCAGGTGCCGGGTCAAGAAGGAGCGGAGCCGGAGCAGAAGCAGGTAAGTGAGGGGAAAGGGAGAAGGGGAGGTATTTAGGGGGATTTAGAATGAGGAGGGGCGGGGGGTTTAGAATGAGGAGGGGGGTTAAGGTATATCAGGGTATAACACGCACACATCATTTGCCCCTTATGTTCAGGGAGAAAAAGTGTTATACGCCGATAAATACGGTAATTTTTTTTTTGCATGATCAGTCTTATTTTCAAAATAAATGCCAAAATGTCACACAATTTGCAAACTTTTTAGCACAACTGTACTTCTCACTGATTTTACATTGCGATCTATTTAAATATATATGGTTTCCATCAGCTTTGTTGCATACAGTTGTTTACTCTTGGTTTACTATTGTTTTAATAAAACACTGTTCTTCATCAATTTATAGACTCACTTTATGGATAACTCAAAAAAATATATTTTCTATACATTGTAATTGTTTTTGACATCTCCTAATTGCATGACAGAGACATCAAATCATATTTCATATGATCGGATATGGTCTTCGCCATATTACCATAGTCTAAAAAGATGGAAGTAGTGTAAAGCACCACAATAAATCATACGCTTAAGATATACTTTTTTTTTTAAACTACTCTTTAAAAAAAAAAAAAAAAAGCAACATTTTTTTAGATTTACCTTTATTACATTTATAAACCATTTTGAGGCAGGGGAAGACTTTGAACGCACAGGAAGACAATCTTGCAGCTATAGACAGTTGATAGAACTATGCAGTCACACAAGAGCTCTATTCAGTTCCATTGAAAGTAAGCATCCCACAGAATAACCCTCACCCTTAAACTACATGCGGACTACCAGTCTACAACAGAATCCCCCATGACACAAATAGAGTCAGCTAAATATAAGAATTTCTCTAAATACACGACTGTGTTTCTAGGTTATACATCTATCAATCCTGGTTTTGTTACATACTTCACAAGCATGTGATGATTTTACTAAACTACAGTCCTTTAAAATTAAACCAATCTAGAGACGAGTTCTTCATTTTAAGAAACTGCACAAGAATTTATAAATATATTACTCAAACTGCCTTTCAAGGAATTACAGATTATTGTTTCCTTTACACGTCCCTGATCTTCTATTTAGGAAAATATTTAATATAAAAAATGGTTACTGGCACTACATTGCCACAATATGTCATACCTTGTTATTTATGAACGTCATTATGCAGAGTTAAAAATACATGGAAATATGTTTTTCTTTGTTGCATCAGAAAGAGGGCATTTGATAAGGTCACAGTGTGTTTTCTTTATTCAAATAAGAGGTCGTGAATAAGATATTAAAGAAATTGGTTCTGTTCAAGTTTGAATCCTTAATTTTGTAGTTAGATATTTAAGGAATTAGCTAAAGATCAGGTTTCAGATGAAAAGACATCTTAGTAAATAAATGTATTATAATATCTAGATCACTGATGCGTCACCGTTAAAGTATGTTTTTTTGAAATAAATGACTTAATCGCAGGAAAATGTTATTAGAAAACTATTCTAAAAAAAAACATAAATACAACCTTCAATTTATATGCCAATATTATTTTCTGAAAGTGTCCATCTCTTTATTTGCTTTTCCTGATTATCATCATGGAGGATTATCCTGCTTTACTGTAAACTGCACTTCTGTTTAATCATATTGTGTTCCACAGAGTTGTCCGTTTTACTTTTTAAAAATGTTGCGCGTTATCAAATACATTTTTTGAAAAGAAAACTTTTTACTCAGTCTTTAAAAGGCAGACTGACTCTCAGTAACCATATGGACACAGTCCACCAGGCACATCTGTATGTTTCTGGTTGTGCTTATCCATATGGTTTTCTTGGTAAAGATACTGTAGTGGGTTGCCAGTTGCTTCTCCAGTTGACCTCATTTTGTCTGACATATCTGCTATGACCTGCCCATATTGGGTGACTCTACATGGTATAGCTCACAGCTTCATTGAGGTATACAAAGAGGGGGACAATTATTACTTACGCAAAATAAATGTAATTTACTATTGTCCTCTGACATATAGATATATGTGCATCTAGACACAAGAAGTCTATTTCAGGTTCTGAAGGGTCCAGATGTACCTTTATGTTCGGAGGACAGTAGTAAATTAAAGTCGATCTTCCATTTAAGGATTTTTTGTTGTTTTTGTATTAATATTTTTTTATTTAATAACAAATCTCATCAGTGTATAAAGTACAGTGGAACCTCTATATTCATCATTAAAAGGCCAGTTACCTCACTATAAGTGCTCTTCAGATTCTATGTTAAAAAAAAAAAAAAGAAGATCATTTTAATTACCCTAACCGCAAAAAATCTACAGTCTTAGGTCTGTCTACAAACACACTCCTGACTGTTCAACGATTAACATCTGCGGACACGGAGTGGTGAAGGCTGGGTGAATACAAAGATTTATAATTTTTCCCTGAACATCAGGAATGTGGCAGGACATATTAACCCACAACTGTACTTTTTAGCAGATTCCATCTGTCTTTTCTCTGCACAAATGAATTTGTGAAGGGTTGATGTTTTTTTTGCTTATGCTCTCTGCACGGAGCTGTTGCGGCGAGTCAGTTTGTGAGCATTGTCAGTGACTCATGTAAACCGACAGTTCATTTATTATTTCTTCTGTGACAAATACAGAGGTTCTACTTTATGTTAAAACAACGGATATTGTTGCCCTGTGCACATTCTGCGCCTTCTTCCCTATAATACAATGAATGTACATTTAGATGTGGGCGTTGCGTGGCATTGTACGCTCTGCATGCAAAGAGGGAACACATGGGATCAGTGCGCAAAACTTTTACCCAAATCCTCTATGTAGCTCTTTTGCTCCACGGCATGTGGCTCTGTCAAAGATCATGTCAAACATTTGCTATTTGTTTTTCCCCTTGTGATGTTTGCATATTTCAGTGGGACTTTTTGTTTGTTCTCTCAGGATCACAAAAAGTGGTACAAATTTAAATGGACATGGAAATATGTTTTTTGGTATTTGATATTGTGTTATGTAAAATCCCAGAGCACAAAAACATATTTACAAGATGAAGTGCACCTGAGGGCTGATATCTACATGCTTAAGTCTGCTCTTGGGACTTCCTGCTAGTTTCAATTAAGTATAAACAGGTTTTATTTAATATTTTTTCATGTGAAAAACAGCTTTTGTAATATTTATGCTCTTTTAAATGCTTGAAAAAGATCAGGTGACTCTCAGTCAGTTACAAAGGTTGAGCTTGGATGCGCAGTATCTAAAAATGTAAATATTTAAATAGAGAAATACGAATCCATTACGTTTGACGACTAAAAGAGAAAAGCAAGATGAAAAGGACATAGTATTCAACTCTTTTTTTTTTTTTTTTTTATGCATTTAAAAGAACGGGTTTTAAACATTACCAAAGTTTGGTTTTTCATGAAAATACATTAAAGTAAAACCTTTTTACACTTCATTGAAATGGACAGAAAGTGCACAGAGCTTATGCAGGTCTGTAGGTGGCAGTCAAGTTGGACTCAAATCTCTATTACTGCTCATTGGCCCCCAGATCAATTAAGATCTTGAATATGTTTTTTCTGCTTTAAGAGCATCAGTAAAAAAAAAAAAAAAAAGAAAGCACACAGTGCTACATTATCAAATATCCACTTTCAGATGCAACAAATAAAAACATCCTCTCAGAGTCCCTTTAATTGTACCTAAATAAAACACAATAAACATTTTATTTACAACAAATTGTGCTGAACGCTCATCTGTACCATGCCGTCAACATGTCTCCTGACAAACTTCGGGTTTCAGACTGTAGGTATTTTTTAATGTTAACATTAACATTCCCATTTTTATAATTTGACATGGTTTAAATAAATAAATCTATATTCCTATTAAAAGCTACTGTCTGTTTTAATGATTTCTGTGGGTAACATGTAGATATTACAAGTGCTTTGGAGGCAACTGTTTAAGCAGAAATACCTAATGCTTTTATTTTATTTTTCTTCATTCTATGTATTCAACCCTTGACACACCTTCACACTTGTTATTCTAGATTGGCAGCAATCTGTATTATTATTGTTGGCAGAGCCCTGGTTACTGCATTTCTTTTTCTACATTGTGAAATGTCATAAATTAGAAAATGACCAGCAAGCCGTTCCTTGTACTGTGGGGAGATAAATATTTCAGCTGTGGGGGTGAATGGATGGTGTTCAAAAGTATACGAAGTGTATATAAATTACATAGTTTTAACTATAATGCTTGTAAGCTTTCTTAAATGTATGTAGTAAGCATTTATTATTAAGTGGGACATCCTAAAATACCCATTTATTTTTTTACACCTCTAATTTAAAACTGCATATTGCTATGGATTGCAGTGGTATTAATGGAGGTCTACTAAATGGAGGTTTCCTGCAAACTAGGTATAACACCACACCAGCCATTTTCCTACACACGTGTGCTGCACATTTCCATGTTGTCCAAGTCTGAGAAAATGTGTTGATTGTAAAAATTTAGTTGAGAAAATTATGGCTATTACCAAGTACAGTATAGAAATGGTCTAATATTTTTAGAACAATTTCGAAATTATTTTTTTGGGTTCAACAGTATCGTTTTCAGAGATCCAAAAAATTTAACTGATGAATATAAAATATTTAAGATAAATACATACCTTCATTCTTCATAATGTAGTTCACAATTTGCCCAACGGTGTCATTGTTTGAGTCTACAATGCTTTCGTTCATTTCTGATACAAGAAAAAGAAATGAATATGAATATCAGTATGCGTGCCTGGTGCCAATAGTTATGGAGTAACCGGATGCACCAAATCAGGGTTTGACAAATGTATCTGAAAGTTAGCAACCATCAAATTTAATTAGAAGCCAGGCAAATTTTTATAGGAACCAGGATATGGATTATATATAGAAAATATGTGTGCATAACAACTAAAAAGTTAGGAACCAGTAGTAAAATTTTAGTAGCTGTGGGTCCCTGGTTTCCAGGATATGTCAAGCCCTGCAACAAATCGCGTATCATGTGCGTATCATGTGCGTATCATGTGCGTATCATGTGCGTATCATGTGCGTATCATGTGCGTATCATGTGCGTATCATGTGCGTATCATGTGCGTATCATGTGCGTATCATGTGCGTATCATGTGCGTATCATGTGCGTATCATGTGCGTATCATGTGCGTATCATGTGCGTATCATGTGCGTATCATGTGCGTATCATGTGCGTATCATGTGCGTATCATGTGCGTATCATGTGCGTATCATGTGCGTATCATGTGCGTATCATGTGCGTATCATGTGCGTATCATGTGCGTATCATGTGCGTATCATGTGCGTTAGGCATAACGACCTCCATCCCATGCCTCCTGAAATCTAAATTACAAGTGAATTTCACCCTGGAAATCACTATCGAGCAATAACATTGCACTCTTAGATATAACCTCCAAGACATGTCATCTGAGTGCTCATAATGTCCATACTGAAGTGAATATTAACAAAAAATTGCTATCACATATCTTCAAGACATCGGACATTAACTCTGAACTCCAAGTGCTCCTAAGTTTTGAAAAGCCTATAGGTACCTTCAGCCACCCATAATGTCATAACAATTCCTCCGAAAAGCTTTGATTACTAAAATCCATAAATGATGCCATTATGATCTGTGAGGTCTGCGAGGTCTGCATGCATGTTTTAACATTATCTATTGAGAAGAATACATGTCATCTTTACATATATAAACTGCAATGTTAACATTGACTCCATTGCAACCCATGACAGGTTAAGATAAATCATTAATGCCATATGGAAAGCAGCTCATGCAATGTACGGTCTGTAAAAAGTACATCCACACTCAAAACACAGTCATTGCCATCATGGAGGCTGGTTACTTCTGTGCCATGAGAGCCGCTAAAAGACACATTTTGAGACTGATATTTGAAAGACACTGGAGAATGATGCCCGCCAGACACCAAGGTGCGAGAAATGTGATAAGGGTAGGACCAAGCGTGGAAGAGAGGAGAGGATACTGGTAAATGTGTTGGAATCCATCCTGGAGGTGAACCACAATAAGCCATGCATAAAACTAAGAACAACCCTTGCACAGGATTATTGTAGATGGCCAGGAAAGGGACAGAGTGATATAAGGTTACATGCCAACAGAGAGGATGACATTAATATGAAGGTAGCTTTTGAGAAGATCCAGCAGCAACTGACAAAGGAGGCATGGCAGGACACACTCACATATACAAACACACAATCACTGTACACGGACATGTATATAAAGAAAGAAGGTGTTTATGTAGATTTGTTTAAATAAAATATGCATGAGCTCTGTGTATTAATATGCATTATCTAAATGTGATGGATGCAGTAATGGTAAGGTGTAGATAGCAGAAGGTGTGTGTATATATAGGTAATAGAATATATGTAAATAATATAGAACCAGAAACTTCTCGCACAATATCTCAACTCCCTCTGGAAAATCTGTAATATTACTAGAGTCTCCTCAATAGATGTGTGATAACTTTAAATAACCCAGGGAGACTGGCTGTTTGTCTCCGCAGTGAAAACATCTATATTCAAATTCTAATATTTGCGAGTACAATGTTCCAGCCACACATAACACACGCTTCACTTGCGGAGATAGAAGTTCCCAGATTTAATCAGGTTTTCTGAGACGCATGGAATGAAGGCCAATGTAAGGAATTTAGATAATCTTGAGATAATCAGTGATGCGGTCTGTAGAAATGTACTGATTTTTTACAAATAAAATCTGAATCAATCTGGAAAAACAGTTTTTTCAGTCATTTTGGATAATGGGAAAAAAAAATACCTAGATAAACGCAGAACCTAACCAGATTCCAATATTATGTAAAAGTGCACTTGGGCTGCTGTATTCTGCTACCACTGTAAGTGCCCTAAAAACATGAGCTAGTTGGTTTAATTAGACACTTATTAATAAGATTCATATTCACGGATTTGCTAGGGAATTACAGTGGTTCTCTAAAAGGAAATGTATTGGGCACTGGTGATTAATAAAAAACACATTTGATATTTTACAAAACTAATACTCTCATTTTAAACTTACTTTCAAAAGACCAAACTGAGCGGGTAATGGTTTCCACCCACTAGAAAGGAAGCAGGGAAGCACGTTTGTCTAGTAAGAAGGGCACTGTTTTCAGGCACATATCATCAAAATGCTCTGCACTAAGCGGAGACGTGCTATGTTAATGTGGTCCACTTAAGCAACAAGATTTGGCTGTGTGGGCATCCTATGATTGATTAATTGGTCTCTAGACCTCTCTCAGTCCAACCCAGCTTTCCACCCGATGACCTTATTAGGGAGCAGACAAACTGATCAACTAGAGGCTGATACTCTAACCTTTGAAAGTGAATTTAATATTTAATAATGCTTTTATAGACTATTAAAAATAAATATTATCACTGACCAGGGCATAATTAAAAGAACTAGCTCTTCTTGTTAGGGGTAGCACTGCAATGTCCTATCTGAACCTACTTGACCAATTACCAATTAAGGTAAAACCATTTAGTAGCCAGATCAAATTGCAATCTCAATTAAACTCAATGTTTGTTACGTACTTCAGTAAACTAGGGTCAATACAACATTAGTGACCAGTAGACTATCTTACCAATTGATTCTGCGGCTACTTTCTCCATTTCAGCATGTTCTGCCTCTGTAGTACAGCGGTATCCTTTTTTCTTAAGAATATGGCAGATGAGCACTCCCAAAAGACCCATAACGAAGAAAACAGGAACCAGTACAAAAGCAATGTATTCAGGATGGGAAGAGCCTTCTGTGTTCTTTGGACTCGGACTGGCCTGAACATCACTCTCTGTAAATACAAACACATCAACAATTCCTGAAAAAATGGAAACCACATATCACATACTTCACTGAAAGTTGTAACTGACAACTTAAAACTAAACGTTTCTAAAATAATGGCAATGGATGATGATGATGGCAATTATACGTTTGAGTAACAATTCTGCTATCCCCCTATCATGTTTAAAAAGGGACACTAGAGTAGTAAAATAAATCATGGCCTTTATCGCTCTGGGTGCCATGTATTCGATACAAATGGCCATAATGACCAATATTGCATCTAATAAGTGCTCGCGGAGGCATACAGAGTTTTAAAAAAGATCTGGTCACCTCTGGGAGCGTTCACATTGTTTTAACTGGTGGTCAACGGTCATTAGCTACTGCCTTCCTCCACAAATGGATAAAGTCCACCTAAGGAGGTGCTAAGTGGAGTGGGTGCCACTAACCACCAGTTAAAATGATTACCTATATAGACACAAGACCAAGTCTCACTGCCACCAGTGAATAAAAAATAATAAACGAACACTGAACCACCAATGTTGTAATAAAAAAAAATCCCCATGAAACATCAATTACTTAAACAATACATCAAATCAATAATAAATAAATAGATTTACGTACTAAAATGATATAATGGATCACCCCCAGTTATTTATAGGCATAGTCCTACTCGGAAAAAATAAATAAATAAATCACATTATGAAGTAATATAAACATGACCAAACCTGGAGTGATCAGTTGTGTCATTTACCAACATCTCTTTAGGTTTTATTTTATATAAAAAAAAATCTAGATTATTTCATGGTTTATGAAATATTACATGTAATACAGTAATGCTTATAGAAAACAAAATTTATATATATATATATATATATATATATTTTTTTTTTTTTTTTTTTTTTTTTATTTACAATGTGTACAAAAAAAAAATTAAAATTAGTAAATGCATAACAAAAATGTCTCTAACGGGTATATTGCTTACCAACAATTCTCTAGCATGGCTTTGATAATAATAGATAAATATTACACATTATTAGCGAAAGCAGAGAAAGAATTAAAACTGGTGGCAATTCGAAAAAAAAGCTCCCAAAGAAAGAATATCAAACTTTCAAAGTAACATAATACTGCAACTTTCACAAAAAAGACAGATCAGATTTTAATAAACACCATTACATATTATTTTGCAAGGCTTACTTAGAGGTAAGCATATAAATTGTATGCATATTGCAATAATGAACTTATTAAAGGAATAATAAGACAGAGTAGTAGAACATTTTTAAAAATGTAACGGCTACATTTATTTATTATCATACATTTATGCCACACGGCTATAAGCTACATATTTATTTTTTGTTTTAAAAAGATGGAGAGGACCTTAATATTTAAAACAAATCTGCACGCTTCTATTGCAACTCAACGCAGGTTCTTTTCATTTACCCCCCCGGTGCACAAAAAAGGTAAATGGGAAAAAAATGTACCCAAAAACTCAACTTACTATTAACATATAACTTTCTCCTGCAAGATTAATCCGGGTTACTATGGATACAAAGGAGAAGAGCTGACTGAATTTAAGAGTAAATGAGAGCTATTATCATAATTATGTATCATAGATGTATTACACATGTTTACAATTAACTTTCATAAAACAGATCAAGAAGGAACAAATGAATATATGTAATTATTGCCAATAAATGTGACAATGAGAAAGTTAAAGTTATATCTAAGTTTCCCTGTTTTTGCCTTTTTCTAATCCATCACCTGCTGCTTATATCAGACAGACGCATTACATGGAGTCATTCTATACATACAGATTTATTTTATTTAAAAATACTTGTTTTGCACACCCCCAGAGCTGCTTACATAGGCACAGTGTACCTATCAATAGAAACAATGCATTTGGGTATGAATTGTAACCCTTTACTACATTTCAAGCCAACAGCAGCACAATGCAAAGAGCTACACAACAAAGTCCCACTCCTCCTTGCTTCCTTATGCAGGGCACTACACGTCCCATAATGCCTTCCAGCATAAACTGCCATCACATATTGATACAATCTATTAGCTGCCTGTGATTGGCCAAAATTAATTACGATGTTTATGCTAATTGTAGCAGGGATTTACAAGGGTGTTAACTATGAAAATCAACAGTTTGCAAACTATAGAAATTTAGCAAACTTTAGGGTAAGTATAATAATGTTTATGTTGAGATTTTTTTCAGGCAAAAAATAGGTTTTCATACACGACTGATTCTTCTCTAAACGAACGCACTCAGAATCCATAAAACTTAAATATGCCTTTAATCACTGTAAAAAACAGGAAGATATCAATGCATAGCTATTGTTTCATTTGTTATACATCACTAGAAATATAGATAATATGAAGTACCGTATTTTTCTCTCCATAAGACGCACCTAATTTTTAGAGGATGAAAACAAGAAAAAAATATTCCAGACCAATTGGTATACTAATCTATAACAGAATAATATTTCAACCAAGTGAACAACAGTCAACAGTGGCATTAAGAACAGTCGTCACTGTCACTAACAAATGGAGACTTTAAGGTTCGAGTCACAATTTATGAAGCTCAGTTGCGCACAATCACCGACATCACTTTCTTCGCTATCTTCATATAAGATACCATCTTCGGTTCCATCTAAAGCATTGCTAATGCCACGTTTTTTGAACGACTGTAAAATGATTTGCTCCTTTACTGAGTGCCATGATGTTTTTAACCCATTCACAAACTTGAGTAGTAATGGGCCTCTTCATTCGTCCAGTACATGTCAGATCATGATCACCAGCAGCCATCTATTTGTTCCACTCTTCTCACATAAAGCCCTTAAATGGTTTGTTGATGGAAATGTTGAGGATGCAACTGGCTGGTAAGAGCTCCAGGAATTACAGCTAGATGAGTCTTCACTTCTTTAAAGCACTTTTTTGTAGTTTCGCTAATATGTGCTCTAAACTGGTCAATGCACTAATAAGGCAGTTTTTTTCAGAAGCCCTCCAGGATGTTTGGACCACACTATCAACCCATACTTTCATGCCATTTTCGTCCATCCATTCTCTCATATGAAAAGATACAACAACTCCTCTTGGAATAATTTATTTTGAAAATGTTTCTTTTGAAAATTAACATGGGTGGCAATTTGGTGCCATCTGCACAGCAAGACAACACAATAGTGTAATGGGTTGTCTCATGTGATAGTTTTGGCACCTTTCAGATCAACAGTCCTATTTGATGGCACATCAAAGGTTAGCGGGACTTTATCCATATTCCCAATCTGGCCAATTTCAACCCCATTTTTCTTCCAAGCATGAAATTCAAATTTATGAAAAGACAGAATCTTAGATTTATATTCTTTTGGCATTCTTGTCGCAATTCTAGTTTTGGTGCGCATAGCAAGGCCACATCGCCTCATAAATATGTAGCACCACGATGGTGATCCGGTAAAATCGTGAATGCCTTTCTCTACAGCAATGTGTTTGGCTTCATATATTATCATTGTAGAGACCGAGAAGCTATTATTCCTGTGAGTGTGAGACATTCTTTCATGACCACATCTAACTGTGACCTCTTTGCAGAATACCCATGAAAAGTGTGCTTACTTTTATTCGTTTTTTGCAGCAGATCCTCCGTTTTACTCCACTCTTATTTTTTTAATTTAGAGGTGGCCCAAAATGTCTTTCCGCTGATCTGTTTCCATGCTCCTTGGCATCGTTTACTACCTCTAGTTTAAGAAATCGTATATGCTAGTCTTTTCTGCTTTATCATTCTTGTATGTAGAATGAGGGAGGTTTTCTGCAAAAAAATACAGTGATAAAAGAACTGTCAGTAATGTACAGTATCTCCACTGTTTACCACTGAGCGCTGACCATTTGCTTTCTTTGAACATCCATATTAAAAAAATTGAATTTACAACATATGGCCGACTATTCTAATACTGCTTAAGAGACAGAAACAAAAAATGGACTTTATGCATCATATGTATAAATTAATAATGGAATCAATGAATACTTTATTCATATAAATGTACAAAGTCCATTTTTTGTTTGTTTTTGCCCCTTTTGTAACCAACATTGTGTTTTACCTCAGCTGGAGACATTGCTTTGTTGTTCAACTAGAGAAAGTGCTTGAAGAAGTTAAAGGAAGGTGCGCAAGGTTGCTAGGCAATGAGCAGCGCGCCACCATGCAGACCCAACACAGGAACAGGTACGGTAAGTTGATTTGGAGGGCGAAGCACAGTAACCCCAGCAGCCTCCTCTCTGCAGCCTTCCCTCCACAATCTCAGTATGCTTCCCGCCCCTGCACTCGGGTCCAGGGCACAAAAATTCACTCCCAAAGACGCACAAACATTTCCCCTTACTTTTGGGGGGGGGGGGGGGGGGGGGAGTGCGTCTTACGGAGTAAAAAATATGGTAATTAAAATCATTCAAAAAAAGGATTATGGGGGATAGCTACCTAGCAGCACAGGATATGATATGTGTTTTAAATATACTCTATTTCATATGGAGAAAATGGTCATCGCAGCTCCTGTGATAGCTTAGTAAATATCCCCATCAATAATTAAATAGCCAATCGGACAGTAATTTGCATTTAACAAAGCAAGATCTGGTCTATTAAAGCAACCCCACAAACATATGTTTTTAATCGGACGTTTAGCTTTAGATCTACTCCATTATATTGCTCAATACCAAATAACCAAATTCTAAAAATGATACAGAATACAGATAGTACATTTGTAATTTCATTTGAATGCCTAAAAAGAAGTTAAAAAATATATATATTATTTCCTGTTTAGGTTTCTCAGAAATACAGTTATTGCACTGCACTCTGAGACACTGGGCAGGGATATGCAAATGAGAACACAATGTACTTACTCTATTAATCCAAAACCACTATATAAATAGCTCATTTTAAGCATATGCTCAATGTATTACACAGCTTTAAGTATAGCACATGATGGATTATGCACAAACCATACACCTTACCCACAGACAGCACTGGTTACTGCCACTCAGTGTGGGGCTGGTTTTGTTTGTGTGGTAGATTTTTGGAGAGAGTACTTCACTACAACAATCATTTCACTTATGGTGGGCTGAAGAGTGATAGAAGCCCTCCTCCTTACAGAGTACAGTGGTACAGAAAATGAAGAGTACATTTGTAATTCCATTTGAATTTCTAAAAATAAGTTTAAAAATGTATTTCCTGCTCTGGTTTCCCAGAAATACAGTCATTGCACTGCACTCTGAGACACTGGGCAGGGACATGCAAATGAGGACACAATGTACTCTATATAGTGAATTGGGGAGCATGGATCAAGAATAAATTCTCACGATCTTTGTTAAATTATATTGATGGTTTTACATTGGTATAAAATAATTATCCCAGATTCAGATTGCACACTAGCATCACCAGGTCACTCAAGACTCATGGAAAGAGGAGTTAGAGACATGGAAGGTTTCTGGATTTCCCTAAGAGTATTATTTATATATGTATCGATTTACATTTAAGTACTTTATTTTAATCAGGAGTGCTTATAAGCTCTGTTTTCTGCCTAAAGTCATACAAATTGTACCTGCTTGGGTCTGCCCTATGCATCTCATGCAGCTCATGAAGAAACACACTCTGAAATGCAGAGTTTCAAATTAGCCAATCAGTAGCCTGGCAGCATGTTGCGGAGTAGTTGGCAGCATGTTGCTGAGA
The DNA here is from genome assembly GCA_027410445.1 of Discoglossus pictus. NCBI lineage: Eukaryota > Metazoa > Chordata > Amphibia > Anura > Alytidae > Discoglossus > Discoglossus pictus. Next base: position 73,362,345 of record CM050163.1, read on the forward strand.
GATGGACACCGATTGGCTACTAAGACACTGCCCAACCAGTAAAACAGTATCACGTCTTTACGAGCTGCGGAAAGTAGACCCAAGCAGATACAATTTAGGCAGAAACACAAGCACTTCTTAATAAAATAAAATACTGTGGTACCTGGATACTCAGCGTTAATTGGTTCAAGAAGGCACAACAAGTTCCAAGTTCCCATAAGCAGCAATGTAAATGGACTCATACAGGCTACAGCAAGCATGACAAGTACAGAGAAAGCATGGAGTGTCAAAGCAATTTCTACTCATCAAAACGCTTCAAATACCAAATTCGATGAGGCAGACGAGTACCAAGGTACAGAAGAGTAAATCCATATATACACTAATAACCTCTGATATGTCTTTGCACAGTAACAATATTTTAAACAAATGTAGATGAAATTTAGGAGCCAGTCAAGTTAGTGAGGATCCAAGAAAGGTTTCTTTAGGAGCCAATGAATGTATGATGCATATAAATGTATGGATAACAACTAAAAGGTTATTAGCAAGTGATAATATTGCTAATATGTGTCAAGCCCTGACAAACTATCATGAGCCACAAACAAGAGAAAGGTAACCCTTCAACAACTTTTAAAAGTGCAGTAACTTTCTGTCCTGAGATACAGCCAAATCACTTAAAACCTAGCGGAGTCTTTCTTAAAGGAGACCAAAAACATTTATATATATAATAGTTAAAGGAGTAGTTTTGCTTAGGCTCAGGTGCATCTCTGATGGATGTTTGGTAGTTATCAATTTGAAAATATGATAAAATACTATTTCAACTAATTAAAGGCATATTTAAGTTTCCTGGATTATGAGTGCATCTGATAGATTACAAGAAGAAAGGAGGACTAGTGAGTCACACCACGGGTATAATATGTTGTAATCAAAGTGGTGGGTATACTAAATGTGTGTAAATGTATGTGTACATTAAACAACAAGGTTATCGATGATAGTATAAGAAGACTAAGAAATTGTTTGAAGGATAGAATATAGTACACCTTTAGATCCCCTGGTAATTTAGACCCAAAAAATATCCAATGTTTGTTATGGAGAGAAAGAAATTCAAACAGCATACCATTTTTGAGTAAAAAATATATAACCTTTATTAATTTGGGCATAAATTTTTTTACAGGGAGTTTAAAAAGAATATTAAGAGTGTTTGTGCTCCGATTTAGACAGATAGTATGATTGAGGTATAACAACGTTGGCTTAAATAATGTATACACTGTCAATACAGTGATGCATACATTTATAAAAATCAGTATGTCTGATGTCTTGCAGACAAATTGTAGATATAAGCAAGTATGTGTTATGCAGTAAACAACCATCAATCATGAACCCTGCTGTAAACGTGACTCAAGTAACTGGCTCCATATAGCAAAGTAATACAATAAAGCAAATAAAGTGAAAAAGATGCCTGTGCTATATATTCCATTTACGTTGTTGGGTGGGAATTATAAAGATCAATAGGGGATGAAGCTTGTACCTCTGTGGCCCTATCTGGTTTGTTGTAGTGGATTAGGAGATGGGGGCACTACTTACCCCTTAGTCAGCCTATGTGGTCTAGGACTGTCCTCACTAACAGGGATATAATCCCACCGTTGATCCACTTACCCACTCAGCAACAAACTAGTGTGAGAACCCTTGAGATGGAGGCCAGCAAGTATTGGAGCTCTTGTGTTACTGGCCGGCTACATGCACGAAGGCGACGTCATCATTGGGAGACACAACAGGAACTGGATCAGACGCGCACGTTTCGCAAGGTTTTTTACTTGTTTATGACTGAAGAGCTTTTAACCGTATCAGATTTGTTTTTAAAAGGGACATTCAAATCAAATATGCTATACAGAAACAGATGGTAGAAAATCATGGAGAAAGAAAAAAACATTTTTTTTTTTTTTTTTAATGGGTCAATAATGGTCTTGAATATTGGCATTTTTAGTTCATGCATGTATGGACCCTGAAGCCTTCCGACATGTATCAACATAAGTAATGGTTAGATTGATTCTACTTGAGCTTTACCAAATTCTATACTCATTGATTATCATGCCGAGATGTGGCGTAGTTGGTAAAGGCCTACGTTTAAGTGTGGGTTCTTCATCCCATTTTTTTACATTAATATATTTCCTTGCCAGATAAAGAGATTATGAGATCTCAAAATGTTGCACTGTAATCCCTACTAGTTAGCCATTAAAAGCATCACATCCTATTCTACTTTGTTTCCAATAAAAATTATGACATTTCACATATTACACACCTCCATTTACAAGGGTGGTATGATTTTTAAAAGATGTACAAAAATATGTGACAAATATATATCTATCTATATAAATATAAACTTTTGAGGATTTTGCTTTGGACAATTTACAATCACGAATGAGAGAGGAATGTAGATTTTTGTGGATAGTGGTTGAACTACTGGCGGGTTTTATTACGTGGAGTAGAAGCTAACCAGATATTTAGTCTCACAGTAGTGTTGGGTATATAAAGGGTGTACAAAATAACATTTTATATAAAGTTTTCGAAGCTATAAAAAAAGAGGGACAATGCAACAGGAGCAAGGCAAGGACTTCAATAGTATAGTTAGAGGAGGTAGCGAGAATGAATATCAACGTGCACATTGGCTCAATCTCTATGTTAACAGCATAGACTGTGAGGAACACCAGTAAAAATATGTGTTAGGGATAAAAAAAATACAAAAAAGTACACAATATGAATGGTATGTTTATACAGTTGCTTCTAAAATTGTGATATTCACAAATAATCAATGTCTTTACTCAGTGGGGGGCAACAGGACAATGTAAACAGGAGGTTTTTCATACGAATTTGAACATTAGTAGGAAAAACATGTAAATATTTGAGCTACAAATTTACATCAATCACTAATATAGTTAGTGAAGTATGCATAATGCTCCCGTAGGAGCGCATGCGCACTTCAGAAAGTATGTGTACGGATTTCCATACACGTCGCAAGGCGCATGCAAGGCGCCAGTAGCGCATACGCAAAGCGCAGCACCAGCTGCACAAGGAACTGAGTGGGGGAAAGGGACAAGGAGGCAAAGAGAAGGGAGAGGGGTTTAAGAGAAACAGGGGAGGGAGAGGGTGGGAAAGAGACATATATAACATTATAGCGTCATTTATGACTGGTAAATGACTAGTATTTAATAAAAGTATTTGGGGGGGGTTGCATCGTACAGTCGTTTCTAACGCTCAGTGGCCTCATGGACCGTAACACACCATGCACATTTTTATGTTAGTAGTCATGCTGATCCACTTGGTTTTCATGGCAGAGATACTGGAGTGGGTTGCCAGTCCCTTCTCCAGAGGGCCACAGCATACAACTTCTGGTATTCCACCCATCCAAGTACTGACCAGGCAAAACCCTGCTTGGCTTCAGGGTGGTGTCACCTCTTGGTTCCCTGACTGGTATCGAAGCCAGGTTATGCAATGCAAAAAGCTCGGTCATGGATTAACAAATTCTTCTTAAAATGAAGATCACCATGTTTGACCGGTAATGGCTGAGAGAGAGCACTGGATTCTCCAAAGACTGAAGACACAATTCATGTTGCAATACAACACATGTGATTTAATATTATAATCATAACTGATTAGATTTTTCTGATCCAGTTCATATTGTCTAGTTTTGATTTAGAGAGACTCTACGCCCAGCAAGACACAACCTATCTTAACGTACATACAAAAATGTACTAGCTATTCTTCTACAGTAATCCAGCCTGGAGATATTCAGCATTGCTTATGCAGCTGTTATGCCAAGGTGTGACTCACTGTGCTAAACAGTGTTAGAAATTGGTAGAGGATGGGATCTACCTGCATAATAATATTAGGGTTTTTCTCACCACAGAAACAAACAAGCAGACTGTGCTGCAAATCAGCACATCAAAGTTAAATGAGTATTTGGGAGGACAAATAATGCTAAAATATGTCAGGAATTATATATATATATATATATATATATATTTTATTATTCATATTATTATTATTATTATTATTATTAAATGGCTCAGTCGATGTATAGCCAATTTCATATGAACTTTAAAAAGGGCCATGGAACACGGTTTGTTTGTTTTTTGCATGTAAAAGCATGCTTTAATCTCAAGGCTTCACGAATCCTGAGATAAAAGATCATAAAATTGTACTGCTGGCTAAATTTTTAGGAATCTAGCATATGTTTTTATACATAATCCATAACCTGGATTATGGCCTGGCCTAAAATGTATTAGCTGACTCCTAAGTAACCGGTCTAATTCCAAAGTATCAGATAAAATTTGTATTTAAGTAATTTTTTTTTTAAACTACATTGAAACTAACGAAATGCACAGAGCGTACACGTCAGTAAATATCATTGGCACCAGGGCTGTGGAGTGAGTACGGTAGATAAATGTCCCGACTCCAATCTGACTCAGACTCCTCAGTTTTGTGTACTTCTAACCCCGACTCCCCTGTATTAAATATGCAAATGTATTTTATACATTTCTTGAAGGAAAGAAAGGCAACATACATGTCATTACCACAGAAACTACTGGCTGGGAAGCCAACAGTCTACTGTATTGAACAGTTTAAGCAAAAGACAAATACAATGAAAACAAAGTTTTATTATTTTTTTATTAATTAATCAAATCATATGGATAGTAGCAGCAGGCATAAACAGGAACTTTACCTTTACAAAGATAAAAAACACACTATTTGGTTGTTTTGGAACAAAAACAAAGCTTATCTATATAAACCAAAATCAAACTCTGTAAAACCTAGAAATAGGTTAGACAGTTTCTTTCAGAAACATGTACACATGTCTTCCCTCATACAAACATGCAGGTTTTAAAACAAATATAAACACTTACAGTTGAATCTAAGAAGCTGTTCTGAGCTTGGTTGGATACATTTTTCGAGTCTACACCAAATGATTTCTACCAACGAGGTATTGAAAACCTTGTTGAGCGTTAAAAAGAAGTTTTAAACAACAAGGGAAAATAAATGTATAAGTATTGGTGCTCCGAATTGTGCGTTGCGTAGCATAAAGTGAAGCACATGAAAAGCATGCTTTTTCACGGTCACTTAAAGTGTTCGTTTAGCGGTTAGGTGAGGCACTGCATGCATTGGGTCTTTATTCTTACAGTAGAGAAGTCATTAATTATAACTTTTTGTTAATTGGGATATTTAAACTTTTTTTTTTTTTTTTTTTTTTTATTCCAATCTAAATTTAGTAGGAGTCGGAGTCAGTGTTTTTTTTGCCGACTCCAGGTACCTGAAATTTCCTCCGACTCCAACTCCACAGCACTGATTGGCACACAGTTACATTATCCAAAACCCTCTTTGAGATGCAACAAAGAAAAAAGGTTATCAATATCACTAACAATGGGTTGACAGAGTCCCTTTAACGGATGACATCTCTTAACGTACTTCCAAAAAGGTTACTGTTACAATGCCATATCATTTTTAACTGACTATTCATATTCTAAAGAGTTAAGAAATGTATAATTTCCAGGAGCATCAGTAGCATTATGTTCCTTTTTTTGTTACAAATAATCTTTTTGCACACTTTAGAAGAAAAGCCGTGCTCAGTATTTCTGCCAAATATGACTTCAGTTTCATCAGACTCGCAGCTATTATTAGGATGTGAGGTCTTTGGTCAGCTCCGCACTTGTACTCTACATTTGTCACACAGAGTCATGTTTTCTCATTTTTTTTTTATATCACAAGATAATTTTATTAGAGAGGCCGAGATGCTTTATACCCTTTATATCCATTTCACTTGGCATAGGCACAGAGCACAAAATGCAGAAGTTACACTGGGTGACTGCCGACTTCTGAGCAAACATATGGAAAGGGGCTAAGAATCGAATATTTACAGCTGAGCCCGTCCAAACACAAGAACACAAATCCCCCTGCCTCCTCCCAACAGCTTAATATGGCATATTAGCACTGCCTGCTGAATTGGAGCTAGAGGATGTGAAAAAGCATGAAAAGCCCTCCACTCAAGAAAAGATTACGCTCATGGCTTAGATAGCTGCTAATGTTGCTAGCGTGTTATATCTTACACAAGCTTTTCCCAAATAAGAGGTTGTTTTGGCCCTTGGTGTTGTAACGAGAAGTAAAATTACAAAAAAGTTGTTATTTCTCAACAAAAAAAAATTGCGTCTTAGTCCAGCGCCAGCAGCAAAACTGCAAGTGGCAGCTAAATGACGCGGTCGCAGTTTTAAGGCAGGGGCCCATGTTTCCACGGATTCCTAAGTACATAATAGAAAAAAAATGCCAGATTTGTTTAACAAGTAAACAGATTCATCAGGAAGATTTGTAAAATATATTCAATTAAAGACAACACCGTGAAAAGAAACAAGATTCCCAAACCAAGGGCACATCTCTGAAAAATAATAGTAATCCTGCAGGGCATCTCTCACGAGTATATGTTATAATTATACTTTCATGTAAAGTTTATATAAATGTATATTCACTCCATTAAGAAGAGGGTATTTAATGCCTTTATGAATTACACTGGCAAATCAAAGTGTAGATAGTTCATTCCCTCCTCTTCTCACCTAGTGTTTCGTCCCCTCCTATCCATCACTCTCCAACACCAGCGCCCGCCTGGCAGCGCTCCTGCCTTAACACTGGGCAGAAATTACCTGTATGTATTTGGATATCATTTGCAGGGAGAGCAAGTAAAAGAGGAGATGGATGTTTTGGAATTTCTACGTCCGTAATCTTTATAATTTTGTCCCAAAAAATGGAGATCAATGGTTTCTCCCAAAATATATGAGAAGTAGATCCAAATGACTCCAACACAAGGGGGAGTCATTGGGTAGATGGCATGTGACCATGTTGATGACCAAAGTAAACGAACATTATAGCCATTTTCTGTTTTTAGAGGTGGTAAATCCAGCTCCTGAAAGCTTGCGTTGCCGTTGGCAGATCTTTTATAATCCCAGAGCGCTTGTCAAAGTAAATATTTGTACACACGTCTAAAAGCTTGCAATCAGAGCATGCAAACAAATACTGGTGGGTAGCGAGTCACTGAGGTCAGTAATAATACTGAGTGATATTTGTAAAGAAATACATATGAATATGTAGAAGGCAACACTAGTACCTTTAGTTACAATTTCCACCATTAGCCACAATTATATATATTGACCATCTGACAATATGCCCCTCTTCAAGTCTGCTTCAGATCTCGTGGTGTCACATGATCACTGTGGTCATGATTCTTTCCATTTGGAATAACTAAACTTTATAATGGCCAATTGCGATTAGAAAGCAGAACAAAGAAAACATTTATAGTTTTAACAATTTTTAAGGAATTATTCTATACTACAGGATTTCATTTTGTTTTTGTCAGCCGATTCTGTTGCTAATTTCTCATTAGGGTGTGTGATTGCGAACTAACAACTTTCCATTAGTCTTTTTAAAAGCACTGTGTTTTTGCAGGTCAGGCATTTAAAATCCCCTCCAATATTAGGACGTTGATTAGAAAAAACTGTAGCAGTTTTGAATAAAAATGGTAATAAAATTAGAGCAGTGGGGGGCAACAGCCAGCCTGGGGTCCTCATGTGGCCCTCAGCATGTTCTATGGAGTGGCAGAGCATGCCCGTCTCCCATCATACAAATTAGATATATCTAAAATTAACAAATACTGATTAGTTTTACTCCTAAATAATTATCATCATCTATAACTATTATTATCAATTAATTGTTTGCCTACAGCAGGTTTTGCATTTTGCTTTGGGTCAAATAGATAGGTTTAAAGTAGAGAGAGACCCTTGTAAGGTCTCAGGGCCACACACTATACATTAAGTGAAATAGGTTGCCGGTTACTAAATTACAAGTGGTTTTACTTTTATTTACATTCTAAAAACATTTTATCCATGTTCTAGTTCTTTAAAAAACAGTGTATATTAAATATATGTCACCCATGGCCATTTAAATAAGAACTTCATATAAGTCTGCCATTGCAACAAGGGGAAAAGGGAGAACATTATTAGAGTAGAGTACTGGTCGCTAGGGTTGTAAATGTGTAAATGTGGATAGTGGTTTAAAACATATGCTTCTAAAGGTCCTGACTACTCTCATTGTCTATGGATAATCTTTCTAAAGATGTTGAAAGTAATAAGATGTTGCTTTTAAAGTAAAGGTTTTATTGATGCATTTCAAGTAACTGCGACCGAGATAGAAGTTGTGATGAGAAATGTCCAGATTTGTTTCCAGAAGGGTAGAGCGATGGGAAGGAGTGTGTAAGCAAAGAGGGAGAGAGGATGGAGAGTGACCATGGGGAGATGGTCAGAGAGATGACATGTGTAGAGTCTTTGATTAAAAATACAGTTTTAATAGAGAATAAATACACCGATTCGCCTCAGTCAATAATAATGGGATGTCACAGCCCTTCCTGGCAGAAAACAACCATTTACAACTAGCCCAAACAATGATTCACTTGATGTGCTCAATATAAACAGGTTTTGTATGTACTTAGCAACCCAGTAATTGCTTTTACAGCCATGACACATATAAAGGATTGGTCGTATCTGGTTAGCAGATGGTCAGTTGCATACTTAACCCCTTTTACTATCACTGCAAATGAGACATAAAAAGGGTATATAATAGAAATACTCTGAGTCACTGCACATTTGCAGCCTTATTAAATTGTGATTCGGCCAATTGAATAGGGCTCTATAAGCACAGAGCATTTTTTTTTTTTTTTTTTTTACAGTGAAGACCTTGCTTTTGGATAGAAGATCACTAACTAAAAAAAGAAAATATATATAAAAAAAAAAAACATACAACATAAATCTGTAAATGTATGCCTTTATTGAAGAGCAGTATTATTAGTGAGTGTCCAACTGAGTGTCTGCACAGCAGTCTCTAGGACTAGTTTCCTATTTGAAACCATTTTGTGCCATTATCCAACTCTAAGGACATAGAAAAGTCACATTTTCTTTAGGCTGTCAGGTATAAGACAAATGTTGATCTCTAGAAAAAAGCTCATAATTAAGAAAGATGTGAAGATAGAAATGGGAAAGACAAGCATTTTCATGACAAAACATTAATTGGGATGAGATAGAGAAATTAAGTGACAAATGTATACACAGCAATGGAATTTAATTTAAATTATGCAGGGATTTTACATGTTAAAATGATACACATAAGGTATCTAACAATATATCAGCGAACACTGGGCTTTAAACTTCTTTTTCAAGTTGATATACAACAAAATGATATATTTCAATAACATTAAAAATAGTTATGATGGTTTCACTTCATGAGCATGCAGTTAACCCCATACCTTTATACACAATTAAGGTTTGCATTCCTTGTGTGATCAGGATCTAGTATTTTTCCTTTAAATAGTAGGGCCCTCATTCAATTGCGATTTGTCCAATTGAATAGGACTCTAAATAAGCACATAGCATATTTTTTTTAAAGAAGTTTTGAGTTAGTGAAAACCTTGCTTTTGGATAGATGTTCACTAACTAAAAACTTCTTTAAAAAAAATATGTTATGCGCTTATTTAGACCCCTATTCAATTGGCCAAATTGCAATTGAATGAGGGCCTAGGAGTTTAATCTTGTAAGGTGCTTTAGGGAAAGCATGGTGTACGTTTGAGTTTAAGCACATAGAAAGGGCCCGCCATTCTTTTGCATTGTATTTGCCTTGTACTTAACCCATGTATAGCACATTATACATAAAAGGATAGTAACAACAGTATTTGTCTATAAAGCCTTCATATCTGCCATATAAACAACAAGCTGTTTTGGACAGACGTCTCCACATTACGTAGCCATCCAGGGTTTCTCTAAACACAGTGCTTTGGAGCAGCTCCCAGACAAACACTGCTACATGACAAATAGTGTCCTTCTACAGCATGAAGAACTATGCTAGGTATTAGGGACTCAAATAAATATTGGATTACACAAGAGTTTAAATTTAGTAATATACTGCAAATCCCCTAGAGCGTCAATAAGAGAGGATAATTCACATATCCTTTATTTAGACAACATGGCAAAAACAGACACATTCCTTGATAACTAGCGAATTGAACAGGCATAAAATTGTAAGCCAGGCAATGCTGTTTGCCACACAATGTGAGACTTTTGCTTCTCTTCGGCGCTCATCGCGAGCCTTTCCTCTCGCCTACTGTACGAGCAGCTCATTGCACAGTTCATTAACCTGCAAGATTTGTGCTTGGGAATGCCTTGTGTCTTTCCACCATCTCCCCCCTGTCCCTTCCCTGTGCGTTTGTCCTCTGTGTGTCTCTTCTGTTTGTGTGGCACGCGCCGACTGCCCGGCGTGCCTGGCGTTGTTGGTGTGTTACTGTCTTTGCCGTTGTGTATTTACCAAGTCCCGCTTGCCTGGCTTTGCTCAGCCTCGTTTTCATCCAGTTTCAGATTTTTTTAAGTTTTTCATCCATTTTTTTTTTCTCTTGCTTAGCTGTGTTTGAATGTGTTGATTTCCACGGGTCGGCCCTTAAATTTGTATTTTTCCGAAGTTGTATTTTCCCCCCCTAACTCTCATGTGTGACGGCGCCACTGGCTGCAATGAGCGCCTTTGTCGCTCATTGCAGCCTAAGTGCTGCGCGGCTGCTTCAGTGCTCATTTCAGCCTATGTCCCACGTGCTTCAATGCCTTACTTGCTCGCCTCGCAAGCGTGACGACAAATTGCAGTTTGACAATTATAATATGTAATTAAATGTGGTTTTTTGTTTAAAAACTAAAGCAGCTCAACTGTCCATTTATAGATAAGAACACATGCAGACTTGTCGCTTGTATCTTTAGCTGTAGGTTAAAAAGGGACATGGAAGGTTTCTAGATTTTACTAGGTATAGAATTTCCACGTGTATCTATTTACTTTTATGTACATTATTTATTTTTTTTATTAAGAAGAACTTATAAGCAAATAACAAATAGTACCTGTTTGTGTCTGCCCTCTAGCTCACGAAGAGACCATACAGTTATGGTCCGTGCACAACCGGTACCTCTCAGAAACATGCTGCAGAGAGATGGCTAATTAAGGACTAATTCATTCTAGAGCACCCCCTTTTAATATTGGCTAGCCCATGCCGTTATAACTTGGGCATTATTATTATTTCCTTTATCTGTAACGTGCCAACATATTCCATAGCGCTATACAGGGGTAAGTTGATGTCAAAACGGTATGAACACAATGAAGAAAAAAAGAATGGGGGGCCCTGGCTTTGGTGCTTTCCCTTAAGCACATACCAAGATGGACATCTTGCAGACTTACAATCTAAAGGGAGAGAAGTTTGGATCTTAACTTAAATGGATCAGAAACTGTGTGCTATTTTTCTCTGGCTGGAAGCGACCATACAATGTTCAGATGAAGGTCCCTCTCAGTATTTATTATTCTATGCGGAATTAATATTGGGATAGAACAGGGATTATATCAACATTTATATTCCAAGCAATTGGATCAGGATTTGTGTGGCTAATAGGGAATTGCTGCAAAACTCTCCTCCACAGGTTTTACAGCCTCTTATGAGATAATCATTTACAAAATCATTTAAACCATGGAATTTGTTTCTGGATTATACTAGATATGTAATATACTTGTGTATCTAATTACTAGCACTATGGAATATGTTGACGTATTACAAAAAAAAAAGAAGCATAATAATAATTTTATGTACTTCGTTTTATTACAAAACACTTTTTTTACTACTTAAAATCAAATTTTACCCTCTGCAGCTCATGAAAACAAACTCTGAAAGTACTTGCTGTGCTGCACACTAAATCAACATGCTGCTGAGATGTGGTCACTGAAAGGCTAAGACACTACACTGCACATCCAGCCGTGCAGATCCATACAAGGACTGATTTTAGGCAGCAAAACTAGAGCTTTTAAGCACTTCTTAATAAAAAAGTACATAAAAGTAAATAAATAGATACACAGGTGTATTATATACCTAGTAAAATCAAGAAAACATCCATATTCCTGTAATTGAAAATGTTCGGAAAGGCCTAGTCGCTCTTAAAGAGGACTTTAGGAAAATGAACTAGATAATGGGTCAGGCTGAGCGAGTCTTTGATATGGAGGATAAGATGATTGAACAATAAAAACAAATGAAACATCTTCAGCAGAATTTTACCCTATTAAATAAAGTCGACGATTTGGAAAATCAAAGCAGATGTAATAATTTACGCTTAGTTGGCTTGCCAGAGTCAATTAAAGGGTACAATTTGAGACCTCTTGTGTCTCAAGCTTTTGAGTATGAACCCAAATAGACAACCAGTACAGATAGAAAGAGCTTATATGATTAGTAAAGAGAGGAAGAATGTAGATGGCTCAATAATCATTAGGACTGTTATAATCACGTCCTTTTAGGAGAAAATAC
>CM050163.1:73379717-73494717 GCA_027410445.1 Discoglossus pictus
TAAAGTAGGTTTGTTCTCTAGGTCTGGTTACCTAGAGAGAGCAACCTCTTTTAGCCACTTGTGCCCTTCACCGTGAGAAATATCCTGTAGTATATCAGTCTGGTCTCACACAAAAGAGAGTGACCCAGCCCGGAAATACCAGGCAATTCTATGCTGAACAGGAGAAACAGCAAACCCTAGAGACATTTTGGCCTCTGTGGGCCTAGTCAGTGAGGTGCAGCTGTACTCCCTAAGGCTACTCCCCAAAACTACTATGGTCCTTTAAACCTGCACAAATGTAACAATGCAGAGAATGGTTAAAGGTATATGCAAGTGAGCTGGGTTATTAATGCATCTGAGAGAGGATAATTAGTATTGTATAAAAAAAAAATGTTTGCATGAAAAATAATACCAAAATAAACATTTAAACAGTTACCCTAAAGTTTGCTTAATTTCTTGCATTTGCTAATTGACACCCACTGAAAATCCCAGGGAATATTAGCATACATAATACATTCTTTTTGGTGAATTGAGCTGCAGCTTTCCTTTAGATTTCTGTAATACCCAAAACAAGGTCTGTGTCCCTTCATTCACTGATTGTTTTATCTACATCCCAGGCAAAACTTCCCCCAGACCCAGCGACTTGCCCCATCACCTCCCCCAGCGACTTGCCCCATCACCTCCCCCAGCCCCAGGGATTTGCCCCATCCCCTCCCACAGCCCCAGGGATTTGCCCCATCACCTCCCACAGCGATTTGCCCCTGTAACCACCCAGCCCCAGAGATTTGCCCCATCACCTCCCCCAGCCCCAGTGTATTGCCCTATCACCTCCCCAGCCCCAGTGAATTGCCCATGAGATCTCTCCCAGCCCCAGTGAATTGCCCATGAGATCTCTCCCAGCCCCAGTGAATTGAATGGACTCACTCACACAGAGACACATGAACGTTATCTTCCTCAAATTTGCAGGTGATTGCAGCACCATAAATAAAGAATAAATGCTCATGCGCCTAAAAGACAGATTAGAACAGGAAGAAGAAGCTGAAATGTTTAGTTTCAGTACAATTGTAATTTGTCAAAATTTATCAAGGAGTGGGTGTATGTCTATAGAGCAACCGTGTAACCACTCAAGCATTTTTACTTCAATGTAGATTTATGTCCTTTAAGGACCCAGTGTTGCAGCCTCATCTAGCTGGCTGCATACAGCATTGCTGATTGACTGCAAAGCTGGGCATGCTCAGATAGACAGGGTACACTTTTACAAAAATGAACCCTCCCAGGAACCTAGCTCAATCTTGGGGGTGTAAACATCACCTGCAACAGTTTTTGTTTTTTAATGCAAAGCTTAAACACATAGTGCATGCAAATAAATGTAATCATACACTACTAAATCCCCTCTATCAGATGCATTCATAACCCAGCTCACTTACATATAGCTTTAAAATGTGAAGAAAGGATCTCAGACAGGCTCACCTTACACCTAAAACACTGAAACAAGTTGAAGGCCCCATGTGCATGGAGTCATTTAGTATCAGATACATTTATGAATGGTAACAAAACGTTACAAAGTAATATATAGTAAAAGCCTTTAAAAAAAAATGCAGCTTTCATTTTTGGTCTCCAGCTCATCAGATAAGGCAATAAGAGAATAACACCGTTATCTGCATACGTTCCAAAGGTTGATGTTCATCACACAATTTAAAAATATGTATAATTGAACATGCTGGAACAGAAAAGGTGAACCTGCAAATGCTATAAGTCATAAACCACACAAAAGGAAAACATATAAAACTTGCATTTTCTACCTCTATTGCTTTGAAAAGAAGGTCCGTCAATATATATATTTTGAGTGGCTATAAAGAGTCCACACCAGGGCTCAAGAGACAAAGTGATATCTCATGTGTTTATCTACCTAGAATGGCATGTTCTAATCTGAAGAATAGGCCCAGACAAAGACGTCTCCGGTCTGAAGATAACAGTGTTTGTTCTTCAGTGCAGGAGCAATTTTACACATTGAAATCGACCAGACCTGCTATTGTGCATTACTGGATGCCACCTTTCTACATTTCATAAACAATTACACCGGCTAATCTCAATATGTGTGTGGTCTCTGTCTAGATCTCTGTATTAAAGACTGTGGTTTAGCCAACAGAAGTATGACAGAAAATTCTCAAAGCTGAAGAAAAGGTTTCGTACAACACATAACATGCAAAGTAGAGAAGAAACGCTGTAATGGCAGTCGCACTTGATTAAAAGCTTTTATGGTCCTTCACTTTACATATTATGCAAAGAGTTTTTTTTTTAAGCCTGTTCTTCAGTCCGAACAAATAGACTTTATGGTACCCTGTCTACTTTACCTTTTTCCCCCTCAGTGGCTATAACAGTATCCCCCTTCTGAATTGCTACCATGTTGTGGTGATGTGGCTTGTGTACTTCAATGAAGCTGTGAGCTATACCATGTAGGGTCATCCAAGATGGGCAGGTCACAGCAGAGAGGTCAGACAAGTTGCTTTACACTGGAGAAGGAACTGGAAACCCACTCCAGTATCTTTGCTAAGAAAACATTATGGATAACTACAACCAGAGACATAACCATAGTTGTGCTTGGCTTGCTGCATACCTATGGTCAGCGAGAGTCGGACATGACTGAGCAACTAAACAATCACATTATTGAAAACATAAGAATGTCACAGGTATATACAATCGAAAATGATGTATATTCTTAGTCCGCAACCTAATCTAAATAGAATATAGATACAAAAACTGTTGCATTTACATAAGTATTGCTTCAGTGTTACCACATATTTCCATATACAATATTAACATACTTATCACATATAATAGTTTACATAGTGTGCAAGGGGAAGAGACACAGGGGAGGGGAGGTTGTGCGGACGAAGGTGCCCCTACAGGCAAGTTGCTAGTTAGTAATAAGTCCTGGAGTTAGGGAGAGAGCAGATGTAGGAAACAACATGGAAGTAGATGGTTCAAATAATAATGGGTGATAAACAGAACGTGGATGTAATGGAGGTAGGAGTGTATTGGAATAGGATCGGCTGGTGAGTTATCGGAGTGAAATAATAAACATGTTAAGGTGCCACTGAAGCCCAAACATTTCTATTAAAAGATCATATTTTAAATATTACAAAATGTATGTTTGTATGAAAAATAAGTGGTCTATAGTATAGTCTTTGTTTTATCAGTGAATGGAGCAGTGTAGACAAAGACATACCGAACACCGTTTATAGCTATTTACGTGATATCTTACTGGTAATGTTCTTAAATTAGCATAAATGTGTGAAATAATATTAAATTAAAACCTGTTTAAACATTATTGAAATTAAGATGAATTGATCAGAGCATGGGCACTTCTCTAGATTTCATTGGTAGACAACTGAGCGATACAGCTGTATTACTGCTCACTGGCTGACCCGGGCAAGGCCCCCAAATCAGTTTAATTTTAATATTTCTTCCCCTTTGACAGCTTCTTACAACGAACATATGACAAAAAGAAAAATAATTATCACAAATCTGAGTTTACATTGTTTTGCAGATACCAGGCAGGTGTTTTCCATTCCACCATTGCAGGAGTTGTCAGTCTGTGCAACCCAGGACCTCGGGGCCCTTTCTTCTGGCACTCCACTGTATAACTACATAGTATATGCATCCCTGTAGACGATTCTCACTGTATGATAACAGTATTATTTAACAAATAAAGGTTACTAAGGTTTATATAAATGTTCCAGTATGCCTGGTTGGAATATTTATCAGTATAGAATTAGAACTACTAAAACAGGAAGCCGTCGACCAGTAAGACCCCTTGGTAAAGAAATTATGAAAACTTGGGAGAAACTGTGATCACATAAAAGACGGGTTTGTTCATTGACATGTCACTCTATTATGTCCTTTGAGGAAATAAAACACAGATTTGAAGGCAGATAAGAACCATAAAGCTAATCTGGTCTGCAAGGGTGATTAACACACAAGATGAAGGGGCATATTCCCCCCAAAACGTTGTGTGGATACATGAGGGCTAGCAGTGCTTGTTGCAACAGTTCCAGAGTATCTGCTTTGAATATGTATCACTACTAAAAACGTTAGTATAGCTTGCAAAACAGAGCCACCTCCTCCTCTTGACCTTACAATGGATGGATAACAGCAGCAGACGAGTCTGACCTATGAAACCAAGGTTGCTTTTGGATATCAGTTTTAAAAGATTGGATAAGAATTTGAGAATATATATATATATATATATATATATATATACACACACACATATACACACACATACATACATAAAGCCTGAATAAAATATCTAGCTCTTGAAAGAGTACTGGTGTAGCCCTTTAAATAGGAGGATTGTTGCATACAATGAAGTAAAATGCTTGATAACTTACTACAACAGATCTCGGTCTCTTTAATCACATGATTTATTCAAGTAAATACATTTATTTTGATTGAGAACGGCAGTGCTTCAATTTGCTGACTCACAGACAATGAGATTAGAGATGTAAAAGAGGAGTATTGGAGTTGAGGGAGAGAATTTAGATTGTAATATGTAAAAACACAGTTGGTGTCCATCATGGCTGCAGTTTAATAAGCCCCCCCCCCCCCCATACTCTAGGAAAAAGGGGTTAAGGCTACAATTCATATCCTGCCTTTCCAAAGTGATCATGCTCCAGGTAATCTGACCTGCATAACTTATTCATCTTGGTTAGATCATTTGCATATTGTTTTCCAGATGACAATGAGGGTGGCATGGGCCATGATGAAGAGGAGCAAAATAGCAAAGATATGTCACCGGGGTGTAAAAAATTCCACCAACCCTCTGATACGCTAAGGGTTAAACTATACAAATAATATTAAATGTAGAATCGTGCAGCCTAGGAGTGATGTCGGGATTTACCATAAACCCCAGGAATGCTAGCGAATGTCTGCCATACCCAATATGAAGCCCTGTCCATGCTCAAGGAGAAAAACACTGTTTATCTTCAATATTGAAATTAAAAATAAAAAGTCTAAATACAGGCGTATTATTCCTTACCATGTTTTCATGGATAGTAAAATTACAGAGGGTTTTACAAATTTGTATCTACGCTCTCATAGAATATCCACAAGTCCAATACTATATTTACAGTATAAAGCTGAACGGCAGATGACAGCTACATGAGTTTAGGACCTTCTAGGCCTCGTGTACGAGCTATGCAAGCTTACTATTATTAAGTTCACCATTCATTAACATTAAAATACATAGACAAACTGCAACAAGGAAAGGCTTTAGACAGAAATTATAAAAGACTAGCAAATCAAAATAGATTGCATTAATTATACAAGCCAGATTACCTGGAGGGTGCTGTGTAGGAAAAGGGAGCAATGGCTGCAATCCCATACCCATGGTCTCATCCAATTGTGATTCGGGCAATTGAATAGGGCTCTATATAAGCACAGAGCCTATTTTATTTACAGAAGTTTTTTGTTAGTGAAGACCTTGCTTTAGGATAGAAGTTCACTAACTAAAAACTTCTGTAAAGAAAATATGCTATGTGCTTATATAGAGCCCTATTCAATTAGCCAAATCGCATTTGAATGAGGCCCCCAGTCTGTAAAGTGAGGCGTGTTCTTTGTTAGCTTTTGTCATAACAACTACAGAAAAGATAGAGCACCCTACGCGCTTCACCATTGCTTGGAGAATACCTATCTGTACTCTGGGTGTGGCAGGTCAAACAATTATTCTCACAAATGTGTATTTGTATTTTGTTTACACAGATATATTTGCATATCACTACCCAGAATCCACAGCTGTCTGGAAGCGCTGTTCAGTAAGTAGTTAAATGTTTTATTTTACTCCTTTCCTAAAAATCCCAGCATGATCACATTTCACCTGGGATAAGTTGACTATTGTGCAGGGAAGTTACATCCAACAAAAAACATTATGAAGCACTGCATCCAATTACATGAAAACACAGAAAAATCTTGATATATGAGCAACTTTTTTTTTTTAATACAATTTTTTTTAAACACAAGAAAGTAAATTTAAATAGCAATTTTTACCTTTAGAGGAGTGAAAGTTGCATAACATGAGAACCAATTGGCAATTTCTTCCTTTATACAAAGTGAGAAACTGCTCAAGTTAAATAGCTGTATATTATAGTAAATGCTTAAATCACTGCTGCCTTAAAGTCCTGGTGCTCTAGGATCATGCTTTTTAATAAAATGTAACCAGATCTTCTTTGTGGCTGGGAGTCCAAACCACAAAGTCTATTTTTAAGTAGTATACAATTATATTTGATGCATGTACTATTACTATAGTGAAGTATTGCATATATGGATAGCACTATAAAACATACATACATATTGTAGTATAAATATAAATATTTACACACGTCACAGTGTATGTACTTTTACACCACAGGAATATGCTAACCTATCACTATTTCTGAAAATGTTATTTAACAAACAAAGTGCACACTTCCTTGTTCTTGCTGAAATAATAGTACATTTTGTTTGGACATACACTCCAGCTAAGACTGCATACATTATTATTATGCAATAATTAAGTCACAAGGAAACTATAAGAACTTAAAAAAAAATAAAGCAGAAGAGCACGTATACTTAGAGAGATTGATTCGTTCAAATAGAGAAAGTTATATTAATATATTTAACTAGCTCATTTGCTACTCTAATCTTTAGTACAGGTTTATCCAGGGCAAAGAAGAAAAAGAATATGCTGTTCATTGGACTCATTCAGCACGACTTCAACAGATACAGATTATATATATATATATATATATATATATATATATATATATATATATATATATATATATATATATATATATATATATATATATATAATGTTAAGCTGGACTGTAAATCTCCGCAGACAAATGCATTATCTGCAGAAAGCCTGGGATACACTTTAAAGAAACAATCCATGCACTATGTCGTATTATATACAATGACTCCATAAAAGAAAGCCTGTAATTGCTCAGCCGTTGGAGCGCGTCACCGAGTGCAGGCAGTCATTGGGAGGAAGTTACAGACAATGGAAGGAGGGAGCCGAACTATAGCATAAATAATCAGCCGAGGACACAGGAAGATGACAAGCGAAAATATTAGCACAATATGAACTACACCACAAATCACTGATGTGGACATACATATGCAGTAGTGACCCACAAATATTACAATAGTTTGGTTTCGGATTTTTTTTTTTTACCTGAACCACATTACATGGAGTCATTATATACACATACTGATTTAGTTTATTTACAAAAAATGGTTTCCACACCCCCAGAGCTGCTTACATAAGCACCTGGTACTAACCAATAGAAACACTGCATTCAAGTATGTTTTAAGCCTATACTAAGCTTTCAGCCAGTAGCAGCACAGTGCACAGATCCAGAGCAGTACTGTCTAGTTCCATCATTCAAAGGAGGAGAGGGAGGTGTGTTGTAGGAACAAAGACTACAAATCCCATGATGCTTTGCTGCAGACTGTTGTACCTGTCTCTGGCTGGCTAAAATGAATTATAAATGTTGTGCTAGTTTAGATTGGATTTCCAGGTGTATTCCTTATCAAAATCAACTGCCAGAAAACTGATGACATTTTGCAAACTTTAGGGTGAGATTATTATGGTTTATTTGGAGATTTTTTTGATGCAAAAAAACATTTTTCATACACTACTGATTCTCCTCATTCTCAATGCATGAAACATCTCATATTCAGCAACTGTGTCACCACATTTTAGCATTGTTAAAAATAATAATAATAATAATAACAATAATAATAATTATTATTATTATTACTATTATTATTTATATATATATATATATATATATATATATATATATATATATATTCACAACATGACAGGTATATGGATACATTGAGCACACATTTCACTTAACCACTTGCATTGATTACTCCTTAACTACATAATGTATAGTTATATACAGTTGGCACAATGCATATGTATTTAATAGCCATAAAAACACACAATATTGCACAGAAACAGCCCTAAATCCATGAAAAATTATATAAATGAGTATTCCGATTGCCCTTTTCCTACACATTTACAATTCAATCTCAGTTTGATTTTGTCCTTTTTATAAACATCAATTTATACAAGATATTGTAATAAATACCACGTCACGTATGTAAAACAAAAATGTAAACCAAGTAAGATTGCCCCATAAAATCTCTAGATTACGGGTGATGATATAATTTGGGTGTGATCTCAAAGCATTTCCTGGAAGTATCTCCCATGAAAATATAAAGTTAACATAGAGAGAGAAGCATAAACTGATGCATGAGAATACTACACCTGTTGCTCTGACCTGAGCAGGGTGGAATTTATAGTTATTATAGTGTGTTGTGCTGAAGGGTCCTGTTGGGGAGTAGTGTTAAACTGTCACAAATATATAATATACTGAATAACAGCCCCATGATAATACTGATCATGTGATTTGTGGGGTAAACTAATGACGCAGGTCTTGTGAATACTGTGGGCAAAAAATAAACATATTTAATCTTGGTGTAAAGCTGCTGGTGCTGCAGATGTTGTGGAGTGATAAGAGTGAAGTATGCACTTTAGACAGATTAATAAGGAGTGTGCCTGCTTCAAGTTTTATGAATGTAATGGAGTTTTAGGTGTCCTTTTCTGGATCGCTACCTTGTAGTGGTGAAGGAGCTTGTGTAGCTCGAAGGTGTGAGCTATGCAAGGTCACCCAAGATGCCATGAAAACCTTATGGATGAGCACAAGATGCGCCTGGCCTGATGCGGTCCACATCGTCACAGAGTCGGACACGACTGAGCAACAACAATGCACCATATAGTGAATTAGACAGTATATTTGGATTAATGCTGCAGAAGTGATCAGTTGCAATGTAGTGTGCAATGAAGGAGTAGTAATAGTACTGGGTGTAATGAGTGCATCTCAGGTCTAATGCTGCAGTATTGTTGTGAGGTGTCCTGTGTAGATAGTGTGAAGTGAAGGAGTAGTAATAGTACTGGGTGCATCTCTGGACTAATGCTGCAGTATTGTTGTGAGGTGTCCTGTGTAGATAGTGTGAAGTGAAGGAGTAGTAATAGTACTGGGTGCATCTCTGGACTAATGCTTCAGTATTGATGTGAGGTGTCCTGTGCAGATAGTGTACAATAAAGGAGTAGTAATAGTACTGGGAGTAATGGGTGCATCTCAAGACTAATGCTGCAGTATTGCTGTGAGGTGTCCTGTGCAGATAGTGTACAATAAAGGAGTAGTAATAGTACTGGGTGCATCTCAGGATTAATGCTGCAGTATTGATGTGAGGTGTCCTGTGCAGATACTGTACAATGAAGGAGTAGTAATAGTACTGGGTGTAATGAGTGCTCTGTACTAATGCTGCAGTATTGTTGTGAGGTGTCCTGAGCATATAGTGTTTAATGAAGGAGTAGTAATAGTACTGGGTGTAATGAGTGCATCTCTGGACTAATGCTGCAGTATTGTTGTGAGGTGTCCTGAGCATATAGTGTTTAATGAAGGAGTAGTAATAGTACTGGGTGTAATGAGTGCATCTCTGGACTAATGCTGCAGTATTGATGTGAGGTGTCCTGTGCATATAGTGTACAATAAAAGAGTAGTAACAGTACTGGGTGTAATGAGTGCATCTCAGGACTAATGCTGCAGTATTGCTGTGAGGTGTCCTGTGTATATAGTGTGCAATGAAGGAGTAGTAATAGTACTGGGTGTAATGAGTTAATCTCAGGACTAATGCTGCAGTATTGATGTGAGGTGTCCTGTGTATATAGTGTGCAATGAAGGAGTAGTAATAATACTGGGTGTAATGAGTTAATCTCAGGACTAATGCTGCAGTATTGATGTGAGGTGTCCTGAGCATATAGTGTGCAATGAAGGAGTAGTAATAGTACTGGGTGTAATGAGTTAATCTCAGGACTAATGCTGCAGTATTGCTGTGAGGTGTCCTGTGCATATAGTGTGAAGTGAAGAAGTAGTAATAATACTGGGTGTAATGAGTGTATCTCAGGACTAATGCTGCAGTATTGATGTGAGGTGTCCTGTGCATATAGTGTGAAGTGAAGGAGTAGTAATAATACTGGGTGTAATGAGTGCATCTCTGGACTAATGCTGCAGTATTGCTGTGAGGTGTCCTGTGTAGATAGTGTACAATGAAGGAGTAGTAATAATACTGGGTGTAATGAGTGCATCTCTGGACTAATGCTGCAGTATTGCTGTGAGGTGTCCTGTGCATATAGTGTACAATGAAGGAGTAGTAATAGTACTGGGTGTAATGAGTGCATCTCAGGACTAATGCTGCAGTATTGCTGTGAGGTGTCCTGTGTAGATAGTGTACAATGAAGGAGTAGTAATAATACTGGGTGTAATGAGTGTATCTCTGTACTAATGCTGCAGTATTGTTGTGAGGTGTCCTGTGCAGATAGTGTACAATAAAGGAGTAGTAATAATACTGGGTGTAATGAGTGCATCTCTGGACTAATGCTGCAGTATTGTTGTGAGGTGTCCTGTGCAGATAGTGTACAATGAAGGAGTAGTAATAATACTGGGTGTAATGAGTGTATCTCTGTACTAATGCTGCAGTATTGTTGTGAGGTGTCCTGTGCAGATAGTGTACAATGAAGGAGTAGTAATAATACTGGGTGTAATGAGTGCTCTGTACTAATGCTGCAGTATTGTTGTGAGGTGTCCTGTGCAGATAGTGTACAATAAAAGAGTAGTAATAATACTGGGTGTAATGAGTGCTCAGTACTAATGCTGCAGTATTGTTGTGAGGTGTCCTGTGCAGATAGTGTACAATAAAAGAGTAGTAATAATACTGGGTGTAATGAGTGCTCCTGTACACAGTGTTTCTGTTTGTTATTAGCATCCCCTGGAGCAGTAAGTAACTGCCCTGAGGTCCCTGATCACGGAGTTTCCTCAGGTACATCCCATAATCACCCCAGCACTGTGCATGGGGCTGTGGGACAGCAGACTCTCCAGAAACTTCCCAAACTTTGCACAGCGCAGAGCCCACTAATCCCCGGCTCTTGTACTCACCGGCACTGCGGGCTACTCTCCAGGGCGCTGGCTGGAGCCAGGACATAGATCCATACACGGGAGACATCGCTGCTACTCCGCCCGCGCTCACTGTCAGGCAGTCAGTCCCCGGGGCAGGCAGCGGCTGGGAGAGGCGGGCGGGCTGTGACGTATACACTACAGGGCAGGGCTGCGGCCATCTTGGCAGTTTCATACAGGGTTGAGTGAGGGAGTACAGGCATAATAGCATTGATTCACACAGGAGGTGCAAGGCACTATAACAAGAAGCATAGGGTGCTATAACAAGAGCAGTAACAAATACATAACAAAGTGTGTTTACTGGAGACAAACTGTAGATGTTTACCACATAACTAGAGCTGCTCACACCTTTACAAAGGTAGATCACACAGGCCCACCATGTATACACACACACCAATGTGAGGTATAATGTGGGCAAAGCACAGGCCTCACTCACTGCATCAATGGAAAGTACACATACAAATACATATAATAGCAACTGTTATTATCAATTTGAATGGAAGTATTAGCTTGGCAATGTGGATATTTTAAGCATAAATTAAATAAAAAGTCTGTCCCTTTCACTTCCTGAGGTTACCTCACATGATTATCTCACAGTGTAATGTTCAGCCCCTACAAGTATAGATTAGAAGTAGGGTAAGATAACATTTACTTAAAAAGTATCTATTATGATGACTAGTATTGTGATCTTTCCTTCTAGCTGACCACCAGCAGTGGTGGCCATCGACCACTAGGTGGCGCAGCCGAGATTTTAGTAAATTTCTTGTTTGTGTAAATTTTATAAATTTTTTAATCTGCCTGTACCCTAAATCTAACCCTAAACCGGGCGTAAGTTCGGTCCTGGAGGGCCGCCTACATGCCTGGATTTGAAGATTTCCTTTCTGAGCACAGGTGAGTCAATCAGCATGACTGAAGAATTGTTTGACTCACCTGTGCGCAGCCGGGCTATCATCAAATCCAGGCATGTGTGTGGCCCCTCATGCCCACCCCTGCCCTAAACCTAACCACTAACCCTAAACTCTAATCCTAAAGCTAGGAAACTGATTACAATCTATTATTGTTTATCAAACTGGGGTCCTTACCCTCTTCACCTTGGCAAAATCTGACAGCTGCAATCCCGCCGCCAACCAACAGATGGCGCTGACGATTTCCGGATAGTGCCCGCTCCGAACATATCGATGGCCTCGCTGTCAACTCAGCGAGATGCGCCGCATCGGAGGGGGGAATAGCTCTTTGCCTTACCTCAAACAATTGACAGCACCCTCTACCAGATGACTCCTGTAATGGCAGCTGTGCTGCTGAAGAAATGCGAAGGCAAAGAGGGATAGATCCCAAACTGGGCATGCTATTGTTATCACTTAAACTATTATAAATAATGAATCTGACATAATATCATGAGAAGAGAACCTCGGTTCTTTCCTGTAATAGTTGCGCCGCCACGGCACGACTCATACAAGCATGTGGGAACGCAGCCTATAATAGGAAAGAAACCCCAGGCAGGTAATGGTGTTTGGTTGCAACATTAATTTTGTTGGTGTTCCGAGATCCTTCGGCGCTCATTGCGAGGCTGTTGGTTGTTTGTGTGCTATGAGCAGCGTTGTCTGTCTTTTGTGTATGCTAATGAAATACTTAATAAATGAATATATTTTACCTATTTTGAAGTCATATATGCAGGAAGCATTGTGTTGAAGAGCTGCCAATCTGTTTTGATGTTGCTGCAGCATACAATGTGTGTTTTCACTGTTGTGGAGCTGCTGTAAGTGTCAGCAATGTGTGCAGTGTAAATAGTGTGAGTACGCGAGGAAAATCCGTTTGGGTAGCTGTGTACTTCCACATTGTGTTGTAAAATGGCACCTAATGTGTGTGGTACATGGCTGTGGCTGGTTTTGCGTCCTTGTTCTCGGACCTTGTACGGCTTTTTCGGAAAATCCGTATGTGTTTCGTGGTGTTTTCCGTGTTTAGGGTCCTGTAGCCTCGTTTTCGTTTTTTTCGGCGGCCATTTTCCCTCTCGCTTAGGGGATTTTTGGGTGTCTAAACTCTTGAATTTTTACTTAAATTGAGGTGTAACTTCACTGTCAGAGTTGTTTATGTGTTTGTTGTGTATATTTATTGTGTTTTTAATGTTTTCATGTGCACGTTAAGGTCGTATTTTTGCAAACTCGTAATGTTTTTTTTTCTAAGTCCCGCGGCTCTTATTTGTGGATGCTAAGTCCGTAAATTTTGCGGTGTAAGTCCCGTCATAGGGATGAACGCCCTCGGTGCTCATCAGCACCACAAGGAGCACCTTTGGTGCTCCTTGCCAGCAACGGCGGCCCTCGCTTTGCTAGCAACAACTTTTGCCAACCCGCACTGCTGACAACTATATACAGTCAGGTCCATAAATATTGGGACATCGACATAATTTTAATCTTTTTGGCTCTATACACCACCACAATGGATTTGAAATGAAACAAACAAGATGTGCTTTAACTGCAGACTTTCAGCTTTAATTTGAGGGTATTTACATCCAAATCAGGTGAACGGTGTAGGAATTACAACAGTTTGAATATGTGCCTCCCACTTTTTAAGGGACCAAAAGTAATGGGACAGATTAACAGTCATAAAACAAACTTTCACTTTTTAATACTTGGTTGCAAATCATTTGCAGTCAATTACAGCCTGAAGTCTGGAACGCATAGACATCACTAGACGCTGGGTTTCATCCCTGGTGATGCTCTGCAGACCTCTATTGCAACTGTCTTCGGTTTCTGCTTGTTCTTGGGGCATTTTCCATTCAGCTTTGTCTTCAGCAAGTGAAATGCATGCTCAATCGGATTCAGATCAGGTGATTGACTTGGCCATTACACAATATTCCACTTCTTTCCCTTAAAAAACTCTTTGGTTGCTTTTGCAGTATGCTTCGGGTCATTGTCCATCTGCACTGTGCAGCGCCGTCCAATGAGTTCTGAAGCATTTGGCTGAATATGAGAAGATAATATTGCCCGAAACACTTCAGAATTCATCCTGCTGCTTTTGTCAGCAGTCACATCATCAATAAATACAAGAGAACCAGTTCCATTGGCAGCCATACATGCCCACGCCATGACACTACCACCACCATGCTTCACTGATGAGGTGGTATGCTTTGGATCATGAGCAGTTCCTTTCCGTCTCCATACTCTTCTCTTCCCATCACTCTGGTATAATTTGATCTTAGTCTCATCTGTCCATTGGATGTTGTTCCAGAACTGTGAAGGCTTTTTTAGGTGTTGTTTGGAAAACTCTAATCTGGCCTTCCTGTTTTTGAGGCTCACCAATGATTTACATCTTGTGGTGAACCCTCTGTATTCACTCTGGTGAAGTCTTCTCTTGATTGTTGACTTTGACACACATACACCTACCTCCTGGGGAGTGTTCTTGATCTGGCCAACTGTTGTGAAGGGTGTTTTCTTCACCAGGGAAATAATTCTTCGGTCATCCACCACAGTTGTTTTCCGTGGTCTTCCGGGTCCTTTGGTGTTGCTGAGCTCACCGGTGCGTTCTTTCTTTTTAAGGATGTTCCAAACAGTTGATTTGGCCACACCTAATGGTTTTGCTATCTCTCTGATGGGTTTGTTTTGTTTTTTCAGCCTAATGATGGCTTGCTTCACTGATAGTGACAGCTCTTTGGATCTCATATTGAGAGTTAACAGCAACAAATGCAAATAGCACACTTGAAATGAACACTGGAGCTTGTATCTGCTCTTTGTAAATGGGATAATGAGGGAATAACACACACCTGGCCATGGAACAGCTGAGCAGCCAATTGTCCCATTACTTTTGGTCTCTTAAAAAGTGGGAGGCACATATACAAACTGTTGTAATTCCTACACCGTTCTCCTGATTTGGATGTAAATACCCTCAAATTAAAGCTGAAGTTACAGCACATCTTGTTAGTTTCATTTTAAATCCATTGTGGTGGTGTATAGATCCAAAAAGTTTAGAATTGTGTCGATATCCCAATATTTATGGACCAAGTGATCATTGTAGCTGATGTTAAAATGGCTATACAGTGGTCCTTTAAGAGGCTGCTAAGATCCCATTTGTATAGCATTGCCATTTCAAGAGCTAAATCATGGGCAAAATGTATTTTAGAAATAAAAAAATAATAATACAACATTTAAATGTATTAGATATAATGTGCAGTTCTGGAAGCTATCCAGAAGCCTCTACCAGACTCATCTTCATTGCTCATGATTCTTTAACTATGACTGTTTGTCAAATGATCCATTACCCTCCCACCATATTCTTCAGAATAATATGTAACAGAATGTATTTTTTTTGCCAGTACATTGTTCAGATCAGAGTTTACTCCACTGTGATTCCATTTATGTGACCTAGGGCCTCATTCTATTAACGGCCGTAGGAGACAAGTGGCCGCAAGCTACGTCCGTATTCTATTCCCTTGCGGCCGAGAGCAGCGGGCGGCACCCTGTTATCCCTTTCAGGGCAAGACAGCCATGGTCGCTATTCAAATGCTATCTGAACCCTTCCGTCAAGGCCGTAATTAGCTAAAACTGAGCCGCAGCTTACTTACACCAAAAAAGTCCCGCAAGGCTCTTACTTACAAATTGGAGCACCAATTAAGCACATGTTCACCCCTTAACCCGTCTGCTTATATAGTGGCACCCCCGGATGGTCAGGGTTCTTACAGTCTCAGCATTTCTGACTTGTTCAGGCCAGGACATCAGTTCACGACCTCAGGAACACAGGAGGCAAAAAGCAGGCTCACAAAATAATAAATGCTTTTATCTCTATCTTTCTCTAAAATTACTGATATACCTTTTTTATGATATACCTTTTTTAGCCCTCCTCTGCACATTTCCCTGCCATCCCTGCACCCCCACAGCCTTCCTCTGTACATTCCCCAGCCATCCCTGCACCCCCACAGCCCTCCTCTGCACATTTCCCCGCCATCCCTGCACCCCCACAGCCCTCCTCTGTACATTCCCCAGCCATCCCTGCACCCCCACAGCCCTCCTCTGTACATTTCCCCGCCATCCCAGCACCCCCACAGCCCTCCTCTGTACATTTCCCCGCCATCCCAGCACCCCCACAGCCATCCTCTGTACATTCCCCAGCCATCCCTGCACCCCCACAGCCCTCCTCTGCACATTTCCCCGCCATCCCTGCACCCCCACAGCCATCCTCTGTACATTCCCCAGCCATCCCTGCACCCCCACAGCCCTCCTCTGCACATTTCCCCGCCATCCCTGCACCCCCACAGCCCTCCTCTGTACATTCCCCAGCCATCCCTGCACCCCCACAGCCTTCCTCTGTACATTCCCCAGCCATCCCTGCACCCCCACAGCCCTCCTCTGTACATTTCCCCGCCATACCAGCACCCCCACAGCCATCCTCTGTACATTCCCCAGCCATCCCTGCACCCCCACAGCCCTCCTCTGTACATTTCCCCGCCATACCAGCACTTCCACAGCCCTCTTCTGTACATTCCACAGCCACCCCTGCACCCCCACAGCCCTCCTCTGCACATTTCCCCGCCATCCCTGCACCCCCACAGCCCTCCTCTGTACATTCCCCAGCCATCCCTGCACCCCCACAGCCATCCTCTGTACATTCCCCAGCCATCCCTGCACCCCCACAGCCCTCCTCTGTACATTTCCTCGCCATCCCAGCACCCCCACAGCCCTCCTCTGTACATTCCCCAGCCATCCCTGCACTCCAACAGCCTTCCTCTGTACATTCCCCAGCCATCCCTGCACCCCCACAGCCCTCCTCTGTACATTTCCCCGCCATCCCAGCACCCCCACAGCCATCCTCTGTACATTCCCCAGCCATCCCTGCACCCCCACAGCCCTCCTCTGCACATTTCCCCGCCATCCCTGCACCCCCACAGCCCTCCTCTGTACATTCCCCAGCCATCCCTGCACCCCCACAGCCTTCCTCTGTACATTCCCCAGCCATCCCTGCACCCCCACAGCCCTCCTCTGTACATTTCCCCGCCATCCCAGCACCCCCACAGCCCTCTTCTGTACATTCCCCAGCCATCCCTGCACCCCCACAGCCCTCCTCTGTACATTTCCCCGCCATCCCAGCACCCCCACAGCCCTCCTCTGTACATTCCCCAGCCATCCCTGCACCCCCACAGCCCTCTTCTGTACATTCCCCAGCTATCTCTCCACTCCTCAGCCCTCCTCTGTATATTTCCCAGCTCTTCATGCTCCTTTCCCAGTAGAAGTTAAACTAATCACTACCACTGAAAAGTATCTGATGACTACCAACATGGAAAGGTATACAAAGCCATTGCTGAGTTTCTGGGACTCCACCAGACCAAAGCGAGAGGCGTTATCTCCTAATGGAGAACGCGTGGAACAGTAGTGAATCTTCCAAGGAGTGACTGACATGCTAACATTTTGTAGTGTAAAATCATCCAGAAAATCATAAAGGATCAACTGCTAATTTAGAAGAACATTAATGTTCATCTCTCATTTGGCAAGAAACACCTGAAAAACCTCCAAGCCTATTGGCAGAATGGTCTATGGACAGATAAGTAAAAAGTGGAAATTATTGGTGTGAGCCATTTGTCTTGCATAAAACAAATACAGTAAGGACATAATACCAACATAAATACATGATTTTGGTAGTGTGATAGTGTGAATTCTTTGACTTATCATAACTGAAGGAACCATGAATTCAGCCCTATCAGACAATTCTAATAAATTATTAAGGTGAGAGTTATGTCTCTAACCATAAGATGAAGCTGATGTATGGTTGCGTCATGCTGTAAGACAATGATCCAAAATACTAATGAAAGTCCACATCAGAATGACTGAACAGAAGCAAAATTAATGTTTTGGATTAAACTAGTCAAATCCCAGACTTAGACCCAATAAGGATGCTGTAATGATCATTTTGTTCAAAAATCTATCAGTACCTCCTGGCCTAAGATTTTCTACAGTGTTGGAAAAGATTGATACTGAATTATAGAAAACATTTGGTTGTAATAATTGCAGCTAAAGATGGCATAACAAGTTATTACATGTAAGATGCAATTACTTTTTCACATAGAAATATCATTTTTTTATTACAAAACATATTTTGTTTATTAAATAAGTAATGAAATCAGGATAGGGCAAATACTGTTTTATATCATTGTAATCTTGTTACAAAAGTAAGTATTGAAAATTGGTATAAAATGTCATCTCGATAAAACACCTCAATCATCACAAGAGATGATTCATTGCCATTAAAATTTGCACCATTAAGATGCAATAATATTAAATTTTAATCTTAGTTTTAGACATTTGACTCTCATCTTCTTGGCAAGTCTTTGTGTCTTAAATAAGAAAGAGCTTCAGAACCAACAGATCACAGGGACTGAAGTCTCAATCATTCAGATCTCCTTCAAATAACAACTAATTGGGGTATTTCACAGATACATGGATATGGTTTTTTCCTCCATCAAACTTCTGTATCTGCTTCAAGAGCCCAGTTCAGGAAAGTTTTTTTCTGTCTCCCTCTCTAATGAGTTATGGAATCCTTGCACCTTTTCAGAGAAGATACTTATTAGACCTTCTTGTTTTCTCTAAATCTTCTCGCCCAAGGAACTTTGAGGCATTCATAGGGGGAAAAGCTAAGTTTAACAGTGTGAAGATTGAGCAGCAGAGCTTAGTAAATATGGACATAGATGTTTGAGTCATTGAAACTTTAATGGGTCAGTGTAAGTGCTACTTAAAGGTCTGTCAGCATCTAGTCCACCACTAGAATCTCACAGACCTTTACCTGGCACTTACCCATTAAAGTTTCAATGACTCAAACATCTATGTCCATATTTACTAAGCTCTGCCGCTCAATCTCCACACTGTTAAACTTCGCTTTTCCCCCTATGAATGCCTAGAATGACCTGGTAATACATTTTATGCAGGCTGTCATCATAACTTGCTCATCCATCTACTCAATTACTCCATTTACCAATGACAGAATGTTTCATTACAGTATTTGCTAAATTCTTTTAAACATGTAAGATATTATTACATATTCAATATTGTCTGAATCTTCCTGCCCTGCAGACTACCCAGCCTGTCCAAGGCTTGATTGAAGTGTTTCTCAATGAAGCTTAAAGGACCACCGTACTGCATTTATAAGTAAAACTCAATTTTTTGTTTGCTGTGCATAGGCTACTAAAACAGTGTGCAGTTTAAAATAAATAATGGTTAAATTTTTTCTTATCTTTTTAACTGATTTTCCCTTAAGCAGAGCTGCGTATCGCCTCCTACCTGTGTCTATCAGGGGCCTGGTCAGCTCTGCCTGTGTGTTGGGCTATCATGAAGCGTAGAAGCAGGCTGGGCCGATGTCAATGGCCCTGCCACATGTCATCATTAGTTCCACCTCCACTTCCTACACAGAGGTAACAGCTCTATTGTAACATGCTTACTGTTGCCCCATAGGCCCTGCCTAGTAACAGTGCATGAGCCATCATATCCCACCCCCTTTTACTGAGCATGCTATATTGGTCAGACATTATTTTTAGTCAAGCGAACAGGAATTATAGACCAGTGAGCCTCACTTCTGTAGTATACAAGAATATGTCTATTTGAACAGGATTATAAGTAGGAGTCAACATGGCTTTATGAGGGATAGGTCATGTCAAACAAATCTAATTAGTTTCTATGAGGAGGTAAGTAGGAACCTGGATCAAGGCAACTCAGTGGATGTAGTCTTTTTGGATTTTGCAAAGGCTTTTGATACAGTGCCACATGGGAGACTATTGGGCAAACTAAGGGATACAGGAATTGCAGTAAATATCTGCTTATGGATTGAGAGCTGGCTAAAAGACAGGAAGCAAAGGGTTGTTGTAAATGGAACATACTCCGATTGGACTAATGTGGTAAGTGGGGTTCCTCAGGGTTCAGTATTAGGTCCTCTCCTTTTTAACATATTTATTAATGACTTAGAGGTAGGATTGGAGTGTGGGGTCTCCATTTTCGCTGATGACACAAAGTTGTGCAAGGTAATTAAATGAGATAATGATGTGCTTTCCCTCCAAGGGGATTTACATAAAATTGAGGAATGGGCATCTAAATGGCAGATGAGATTTAATACGAATAAATGTAAGGTTATGCATCTGGGAAGGAAAAATAGCCATGCAATTTATAATCTTAATGGAGCAAATCTAGGTGTATCAGATATTGAAAGGGATTTGGGAGTGCTTGTGGACAACCACCTAGGTAACAGTGCTCAAAGCCAAGCAGCAGCTGCAAAGGCAAATAAAATATTAGCATGTATTAAGAAGGGTATAGAAGCCAGGGAAGCAAATATAATTCTGCCACTATACAAATCTCTAGTACGCCCTCATTTGGAATATGGAGTACAATTTTGGGCACCACTTCATAAAAAGGACATTTTAGAGCTGGAAAAGGTACAGAGAAGGGCAACAAAACTAATAAGGGGAATGGAGGGTCTAAGTTATGAAGAAAGGCTAACCAAATTAAACTTATTTTCTCTAGAAAAAAGGCGTCTAAGAGGAGATATGATTACCTTATATAAATACATCCAGGGTCAGTATAAAGATTTGTCGGGGGAGCTTTTTGTGCCAAGAGGTTTTCAACTGACAAGAGGACATCCCTTGAGGTTAGAAGTAAAAAGATTCCACCTCAAAGAAAGGAAAGGGTTCTTCACTGTAAGGGTGGTTAATCTGTGGAATTCTCTACCAGAGGAGGTGGTGATAGCGGATTCGATAGATAACTTTAAAAGGGGACTAGATTTATTTCTAATTAAAAAGGGTATTCAGGGTTATCATGGATAATTAGAGAGACAATAATGATCCAAATATTTTTTTTACATTTCCCCTTGAGACAATTGGCTAAGTCTCGCTTGTTTAATTTTTTTTTTCTATTTGCCTTCCTCTGGACTAATTAATAATAATATATTTTTTTTTTTTTAAACATTAAATAATTGATTAATAATTAATTAACAACTAATGAATTAATAGTTAATCCGCATATTGCAAATCAGAGGAGATCTTAAAAGGTTGAACTTGATGGACTGAAAGTCTTTTTTCAACCTTAAATACTATGTAACTATGTAACTATGTAAGGAATAGCTGGCCTCACCTCTGATAGACACAGGTAGGATGAAATATGCAGGTCTGCTTGAGGAAAAAGCATAGATTAAAAGCTAAGAAAATGTTGTAATTTATTTACCTACATACTGTTCTTAATTGCTAAACACAAAAATATGAGCTTTCCCTCTAAAGGCACTACAGTGGTCATTGAAGGTCAAACCACTAGAGGGCATATGCAAGTCATTTATGTTCATAGTACTACTGAATATATCTACAGCACAGTTCTGTATGCAATCATTATTGGAAGGTTTGTTTTCATTTCCAATTCATTTGACAAATGCACAAGATACAGAATTGTTTTTTTAAAGGAAATGCAAAGTACTAGTATTCAGACCTCAGATAAATATGTTTTATTTATTGTGCTGTCCAGCTGAAAGTTGCTTTTACAAAGTTTTAAAATCACTGCTGTAGTGAGTAATATATATACAGTCCTGCATTAAGTTTAAAAGCAAATACAAAGTATGGGTTGCTGCATAACAAAATTATTAACTTCCACATATTTGTAATACAACCTTAAAAATTGGGACCTTTCCTTTTGGATGGCAGTAAGCAGTGGCGGCCATCGGCCACTAGGTGGAGAAGCAGCTTTTTCAGTTTATTTGTTTGGGGTAGGTGTATTAATTGAGGGGCATTACGGTGAAGGGTGTTAGAGTTATGTGTTAGGGTGAGGGGTGTTAGGGTGAGGGGTGTTAGGGGTGTTAGGGTGACGGGTGTGAGGGTTAGGTGTTAGCGTGAGGGGTGTTACAGTTAGGTGTGTTTGGATTAGGTGTTAGGACGAGGGGTGTTAGGGTTAGGTGTTAGGGGTGTTAGTATGAGGGGTGTTAGGGTTAGGTGTTAGGGGTGTTAGTATGAGGGGTGTTAGGGTTAGGTGTTAGGGTGAGGCGGGTTAGGTGTTAGGGGTGTTAGTATGAGGGGTGTGAGGGTTAGGTGTTAGGGTGAGGGGTGTTACAGTTAGGTGTGTTAGGATGAGCGGTGTTAGGGTTAGGTGTTAGGGGTGTTAGTATGAGGGGTGTTAGGGTGAGGGGTGTTAGGGTTAGGTGTGTTTGGGTGAGGGGTGCTAGAGTTAGGTTTTAGGATAAGGGTGTTAGTGTTAGGGGTGTTAGAGTTAGGTGTGTTAGGGTGAGGGGTGTTAGGGTTAGGGGTGTTAGGGTGAGGGGTGTGAGGGTTAGGTGTGTTTGGGTGAGGGGTGCTAGAGTTAGGTTTTAGGATAAGGGTGTTAGTGTTAGGGGTGTTAGGGTGAGGGGTGTTAG
Source organism: Discoglossus pictus (assembly GCA_027410445.1). NCBI lineage: Eukaryota > Metazoa > Chordata > Amphibia > Anura > Alytidae > Discoglossus > Discoglossus pictus. The sequence goes on from CM050163.1 coordinate 73,402,121, forward strand.
AGTTAGGTGTGTTAGGGTGAGGGGTGTTAGGGTGAGGGGTGTGAGGGTTAGGTGTTAGCGTGAGGGGTGTTACAGTTAAGTGTGTTTGGATTAGGTGTTAGGATGAGGGGTGTTAGGGTTAGGTGTTAGGGGTGTTAGTATGAGGGGTGTTAGGGTTAGGTGTTAGGGTGAGGCGGGTTAGGTGTTAGGGGTGTTAGTATGAGGGGTGTGAGGGTTAGGTGTTAGGGTGAGGGGTGTTACAGTTAGGTGTGTTAGGATGAGCGTATTAGGGTTAGGTGTTAGGGGTGTTAGTATGAGGGGTGTTAGGGTTAGGTGTGTTTGGGTGAGGGGTGCTAGAGTTAGGTTTTAGGATAAGGGTGTTAGTGTTAGGGGTGTTAGGGTGAGGGGTGTTAGAGTTAGGTGTGTTAGGGTGAGGGTAGTTAGGGTTAGGTGTGTTTGGGTGAGGGGTGCTAGAGTTAGGTTTTAGGATAAGGGTGTTAGTGTTAGGGGTGTTAGGGTGAGGGGTGTTAGAGTTAGGTGTGTTAGGGTGAGGGGTGTTAGGGTTAGGTGTGTTAGGGTGAGGGGTGTTAGGGTTAGGTGTGTTTGGGTGAGGGGTGCTAGAGTTAGGTTTTAGGATAAGGGTGTTAGTGTTAGGGGTGTTAGGGTGAGGGGTGTTAGAGTTAGGTGTGTTAGGGTGAGGGGTGTTAGGGTTAGGTGTGTTAGGGTGAGGGGTGTTAGGGTTAGGTGTGTTTGGGTGAGGGGTGTTAGAGTTAGGTGTTAGGATTAGGGGTGTTAGTGTTAGGGTGACGGGTGTTAGCTGTTAGGGTTCAGGTATTGGCAGATTATAATCATTACACTGACAAGAAATTCACAGACATCTCAGCCGCGCCACCTAGTGGTCCATGGCCACCACTGGACAGATCCAAAAATGTTTAAACCTTTTATAATACAAAGTTTGATCTTGGCATTAGATCACTAGACTCTTTCCCATTGTAGAATAATCTTTGTGTGTATTCTTGACACCCAGTGGCATTGTCTGGGGCAAAGCATTGTTGTAGTAAGGCTCAGTGCACTATAATGACAAGTCATTTCTAAGTACTCCTCCCTACAGTACACGGATTATAGTGTTCTAAAAATAAGTTATTTGTGGCGGCGACGTGCTGTACATACCTCCTGTTCAGACAAGCTTAAATAATATGCAAGTCTTTTCAGGTGCAAATTCATTTCATTTCATAACATGTTCAATAGTTTTATATGAGGCAGCTTTTTATAAATTCCAATCCTTCCTGCTATTAACCAACAGCCTTATTAAATTGCGATTCAGTAAATTTAAAAGGGCTCTATATAAGCACAGAGCATATTTTTCTTACAGAAGTTTTTAGTTAGTGAAGACCTTGCTTCTGGATAGAAGTTCACTAACTAAAAACTTCTGTAAAAAAATATGCTGTGTGCTTATATAGAGCCCTTTTAAATTTACTGAATCGCAATTTAATAAGGCTGAAAGAAAATGATGTGTATCTGGAGATATAATGTATATCGCAAATATATATATTTTTATATTTTATTTTAGCATACACTTTTGATAAATCATTCATATTATTCATTTTCTTTTCTATAAATTTAGTTAGTAAATGCAAAATAAAGCTTTTAAAAAGAGTAAATGATCAGGTCAATCATTCTGTCTGATCAGCCAACTGTCTGAAAATACTATCTATCTATCTATCTATCTATCTATCTATCTATCTATCTATCTATCTATCTATCTATCTATCTATCTATCTGTCTGTCTCTCTGTCTATCTATCTATCTATCTGTCTCTCTGTCTATCTATCTATCTATCTATCTATCTATCTATCTATCTATCTATCTATCTATCTATCTATCTATCTGTCTGTCTCTCTGTCTATCTATCTATCTATCTGTCTCTCTGTCTATCTATCTATCTATCTATCTATCTATCTATCTATCTATCTATCTATCTATCTATCTATCTATCTATATGTCTGTTTATCTATCTGTAATGAAAGGCAAATGTTGTCTCCAGGCCCTCTGCATATGTCTGAAGATTTTTTTAGTTAAAGGGAAAGTTTTTTTTCCCATCAAGTTTAAAATTTTCTCTTTAAGTGGACACTTGAGCAGTAGTGGTTCTTCCAGAAGGCAATCACGAGCATATGGAAGATTCATTTCTATTTATGTTTCGATATGTCATCAACATGTAATGAAAAAAGGATAGTCAGGGTTTTGAGTAGAATGATTGAATTGACCTGCTGTATAAGTATGATAATGTTATCTCAGAACTTTATCTGTGGGCAGCTCCAGAATATGTCACATAAGGTTCCTGTTTCTCCACAAATGGGAAAGATGGCATGGAAAATGGTATGGAGCCTGACCGTATTGAGGCATTACCATGTTATTTAGCCATTATATTTTATTAGGGGCATTCCAGAATTGTTTCCATTAGTGGTATTAACTTCCCCTATGTTCAGGGCTGTATCTACCTTTTTGGAGCCCCTAGGCAGTGAAGTGGAGGAGCCCCTGTGAGTGAGTACGCAAGGTATGCACGGACCCATTTTTGCCTTTTCTGTATGTGTAAGTTCCCTTTCCTGTTGTAACTGTCTTGTTCTAGGTCGTTACCCTCTAGTAGCCAGGCAATGAACTGCAACAGTTCATTTTATTTTAAGCCAGGAACCATTTTTTTTAAAGAAAAGTTGCCCCCTCACAGGGAAGTGCCCCTGGGCAGCTGCCTAGTTGGCCTAATGGGTAATCCGGCCATGCCTATGTCTGAACCCATGCTAAGATATAGGCACGTTCGCCTAGTAAGAATGGATGTGTGAGTAAGAGATAAAGCTTACAAAACGGATACAAACTATTTCTAATTATGGGGTCTTCATCTTAAAGCTTAATCTATTTATTCAGCTTAAACCAGTATGTTTCAAAAATCATCACTCTACTAGCCAATAATTTGCTTCCCTCAAAGGTGAGAGTGTTTACAAATTTCACTATAACATCTTTTATCTGGTTTGGGGTGGGGGCCAAGGTATGGAGTGGCAAGTCAGTCGGGATATCTGGAGCATGTTTAAATAGGAGTATAGATTTTTCAGTTTTCATGTAATCCGAATGATTTGAATGTTAGATCTTCGGCTGCGACTCTCCAAGCCATTAGTTCCTGTGACCTTGTCTGATGTGTCATTGTCATCCTCCATTATATTTAGTTTGTGTAGAAGCTGCTTTATCGGTTGTTTTTAGGTTTAAGATACAGGAACCTATGACTTTGCAGAGTTTGCCAAAAAGTTTGGAATGAGCGTTTGATCTCTGATGCCAGCCTAAATCTTTACAGAGGGCTTCTCCAGTATCCTGTTGTTTTACATCATTATCAGCTGTTCTTGTGGATCTGGCTGCAGGTATGGAGGCTATATATATAGATATAATAAAATGGTAAATGACGACTGGAAGTAGCTGGAAAAAATGATTGGTCCTAATTGACATACTCTAGCAATAAGGGTTCCCCCTTAAGTTATCTGCTTCAGAGGCATATATTGCAAACGACCATTGATGAGGCCCTGGGGTAAATGCAGGTTTAGGGGCCATGCAAAGCCTAAGGGGGTGGATTCTTCGGGTTATAAGTATATGTATTGTCCATAAAATGAAGCCAGGCAATATGAACAAACCCAATGTAACATGTATAAAGAAATGTTTGGGTCTCTTAGGCCTTGTGTTTATAGGGTTTCCTTCAAGGTTGTGATTATCCCAAAAGCCCTCAGATGGAGAGTGGCCCACTAAAACAGAGGCACGCTTTAGGGACAGGGTTAGTAGAGGACTCATAAATCAGAATCACTGTTTGGGGCAGTGTTTGTTATGCCCTTTGCCCCTTGTTCCCTAAAGGCCTCAGTTGTGGTATGCTCCTGCATTAGACATGTAGCCTTGGGTGGGGAATGAACCAGGGATCACCACTAGGGTACTTATGGAGGTCAGTGGTGTCAAATAGCATGCTTTTTATGCAGCGAGAGACATCTTATGTGAAATTAGGAAATCAATGCCAAGGAATTCTTTCAATGTGTAGCCATCTGAAATGCTGTCCAATTCACACCCTCACTATTGATTATTGACTAGTAACTTGCCCGTCATAAATTATGGTATCATAAAATGTTATCATGAATTGTCTGCGTTCTCTCTCTCTCTGTGCGCTCTGCCTGTGCACTCTCTCCCTGTGCACTCTCTCTCTCCCTATGCACTCTCTCCTTGTGCACTCTACCTCTCCCTGTATGCTCTCTCTCCCTGTGCACTCTCTCTCTGTGCACTCTCTCCTTGTGCACTCTCCCTCTCCCTGTATGCTCTCTCTCTGTGCTCTCTCTCTTTCCCTGTGCACTCTCTGTATTTGCACATTCTCTCTCTCCCTGTCCACTCTCTGTCTGTGTGCTCTCTAACTGTGCACTCTCCCTGTGTTCGCTCTCTCCCTGTGTGCTCTCTGTCTGTGTGCACTCTCTCTCTCTCCGTGTGTGCTCTCTCCCTGTTTGCTCTCTTTCTCTCTCCATAAGTGCTCTCTGTATGCGCGCGCTCTCTCTCCCTGTGAACTCTCTGTCTGTGCTCTCTCTCTCTCTCTGTGCTTTCTATCTCTGTGTGCTCTCCCTGTGTGCACTCTGTGCACTCTCTGTCTATGTGCACTCTCTCTCTGTGTGTGCTCTCTCTCTGTGTGCTGTCTCTGTGTACTGTATCTGTTCTATCTCTGTGCTGTGTCTGTCTCTATGCTGTCTCTTCCTCTGTCTGTGTGCTGTCTCTGTGTTGTCTCTGCCTCTATGCTGTATCTGCCTCTGTGCTATGTCTCTCTTTGTGCTGTCTCTGTCTGTGTGCTCTCTGACTCTGTGCTTTCTCCACGTCTGTGCTGTTTCTGCCTCTGTGCGCTGTCTCTGTCTTTGTTCTGTCTCTGCCTCTGTGCTGTCTCTGCCTCTGCGCTGTCTTTCTCTGTGTGTTGTCTCTGCCTCTGCGCTGTCTTTCTCTGTGTGTTGTCTCTGCCTCTGTGCTGTCTCTGTGTGCTGTCAATGTCTGTGTGCTGTCTCTGCCTCTGTGAACTGTTTCTCTGTGCTGTCTCTGTGATGTTCCTGTGCTATCTCTGCCTCTGTGCTTTCTCTGCCTCTGTGCTCTGTCTATGTTTCTCTGTGCTGTCTCTGTCTTTTCACTGTATCTGTCTGTGTTGCATCTGCCTCTGTGCTGTCTCTGTCTTTGCACTGTATCTGTCTGTGGGCTGTCTCTGTGTTGTCTCTGCCTCGGTGCTGTATCTGCCTGTGTGATTGGTCTCTCTCTCTGCTGTCTCTGTCTCTGTGTGCTGTCTCTGTCTCTGTGCTCTGTCTCTCTCTCTGTTCTGTCTGTGCCTGTGCACTGTCTCTGTCTGTGTGCTGCCTCGGCCTCTGTGCTTTCTCTGTCTGTGTGCTGTCTCTGCCTCTGTGCTGTCTCTGTGTGTTGTCTCTGTCTGTGCATTGTCTTTGTGCTGTCTATGCCTGTGTGCTGACTCTGCCTCTGTGCTGCCTCTGTGTGCTGTCTCTGCCTCTGTGCTATCTCTGCCTCTGTGCTATCTCTGTGCTGTGTCTGCCACTGTGCTGCCTCTATGTTGCATCTGCCTCTGTGCTGTCTCTGTCTTTGCATTGTACCAGTCTGTGTGCTGTCTCTGTGTTGTCTCTGCCTCTGTGTTGTCTCTGCCTCTCTGCTGTATCTGCCTATATGCTCTGTCTCTGTGTGTGTGTGCAGTCTCTGTCTGTGTGCTGCCTCTGTCTCTGTTCTGTCTCTGCCTCTATGCTGTCTCTCTCTCTCTGTGCTCTCTCTGTCTATGTGCTGTCCCTGTCTCTGTGCTGTCTCTGCCTCTGTGCTCTGTCTCTGTCTGTGTGTTGTCTCTGCATCTGTGCTGTCTCTGCCTCTGTTCTCTGTCTCTCTCTGTGCTGTCTTTGCCGCTTTGCGCAGTCTCTCTCTGTGCTGTCTTTGTCTACGTGCTGTTTCTTCCTCTGTGCTGTCCCTGTGCTGTATCTATCCGTCTCTGTGTTGTCTTTGTCCGCATGCTGTCTCTGCCTCTGTGCTGTTCCTGTGCTGTATCTATCTGCCTCTGTGCTGTCTCTGGCTGTGCGCTGTCTCTGCCTCTGTGTTGCATCTGCCTCTGTGCTATCTATGTCTGTGCACTGTATCAGCTTGTGTGCTCTTTCTGTGATGACTCTGCCTCTGTGCTGTGTCTCTCTCTGTCTGTGTGTAACGTCTCTGCTTCTTTGATGTCGCAGCCTCTGTGATCTGTCTCTCTCTTTATGCTGTCTCTCCCTGTGCACTGTCTCTGTCTGTGTGCTGCCTCTGCTTCTGTGCTGTCTCTGTCTGTGCGCTGTCACTGTGCTCTTTCTGCCTCTGTGCTGTCTCCGTTTGTGTATTGTCACTGTCTGTGCTTTGTCTTTGTGATGTTTCTGCCAGTGTGCTGTCTCTATGTGCTATTTTTGCCTCTTTGCTGTCTCTGACTCTGTGCTCTGGCTCTCTGTGTGCTGTCTCTTCCTCTGTGCACAGTCTCTCTCTGTGCTTTCTTTGCCTGTGTGCTGTCTCTGACTGTGCGCTGTCTCTGTCTGTGTGCTGTTTCTGACTCTGTGCACTGTCTCTCTCTCTGTGCTGTCTCTGCCACTGTGCTGTCTCTGTGTTGTCTCTGCCTCTGCTCTGTCCTTGTGATGTCTCTGTCTGTCGCTGTCTTTGTCTCTGTGCTGTCTCTTTCTCTCCCTGAGGTGTATAATGGCCAATATTGTCCCATCTCTTTGCTCTCACTGTTTGTGCGCTGTCTCTGTGCTGTCTGTGTCTGTCTCGCTGCACTGTCTCTCTCTCTGTGCTGTCTTAATGTACTATGCTCTGTGTGCTGTATTCTGTGCTCCATACCATCATGAAGAGCCATTCCTAATATCTATGACTAGAGAATTGCCCGTCAAAAAATGACAGCAATGAAATTGTAAGTGAGCTAATGCTGTTTGGTGTGTAATAATGAAATATATAATACATTAATAAATGAATATACTTTACCTATTTTCTTTTGGGTTGAAGAGCTGGCAATCTATTTTCATGTTGCTGCAGCATTAGTGGTGTGGAGCTGCTGGGTAAGCGTAATGAATGTGTGCAGTGTAATAGTGTGCGTGCGCGAGACAAAACCGTTAGCGTAGTTGTGTACTTCCGCATTGGCGTAAAATGGCGGGTAATGTGTGGTATGCGTCTTAGCGGAATATCCGTAGGTCTTTTGTGGTGTTTTGCGAGTTTCTTGTGGTGTTTTGCGAGTTTAGAGTGCTGTAGCCTTGTTTTCGTTTTGTTCGGCGGCCATTTTTTCTCTCGCTTAGGTGATTTTCGGCAGTTTAAACTCTTTTTTTTGGACTTAAATGGACGTGTAAATTAACTTTTGGAGGTGCCGGATGCCCCCCCCGTGCTGTAAGTAACCTTTTTATGTGTTTGTTGTGTTTATTTCTTGTGTTTCTGATGTTTTCATGCGCACCCTTTTCGGACGGTTTTGTGTGTTGGGAATGGGTCCTTTCGCGGCCATATTTTTTTGCGAGGCGGATGTATTTTTTTGCGAGGGACGCAGTTGGTTTTTATGTGTACGACGCAGTTGATTTTTTTGCGAGGATCCGCATTTGACGTTGGGATGCTCCACCACCGCAAATGCGGCCCCTCGCTTTGCGAGCCCGCAAGCGTTAGCAACAACTCGCATGCTCACAACTATATATGTGATAGCAGCATTACTATACAGTTGTGCTCAAACGTTTGCATACCCTGGCAATAATTGTGACATTTTGGCATTTATTTTGACTGATCATGCAAAAAAAATTGTTTTATTGAAGGATAGTGATCATATGAAGCCATTTATTATCACATAGTTGTTTGGCTCCTTTTCAAATCATAATGATAACAGAAATCACCCAAATGGCCCTGATCCAAAGTTTACATACCCTTGAATTAAATATGCATTATACATCACTGTACTAATTATTTTTCAGAACTACTTGAGACATACAGTTTTCACTTAGATGCACAATATGTTAATTAGAAGCAAAATGTGCTAATTACTTTCTGCAGTTTACAATCTATCAGCGAGCAGTTGAGGCATTGAGCTTGGAGCACTTAGGCGATGAGCGCGAAGACAAATAGCAGTTGAGGCATTGAAACACACAGGACTTAGCCTGCAAGCAGTTAAGAAACGCAGAACTTACTTAGGCTTCAAGCAGTTGAGGAACGTGGGACTTAGAAAAAAAAAATCCTGACCTCGCAAAAATACAACTTTAACGGCCAAACCGCAGAAATCGGAAAAAAAAGAAAAACTAGAAAAAAAATATTAAAAACACTCACACACAGCACGGGGGGAACGCCAGGATGCCTGGGAATGAGGTTGCATGTGAATTTAAGCAGAATTTGCTGAGTTTTGGCACTAGCAAAATCGGCTAAGCGAGAAAAAAAATGTCGGCCGAAAAAAATTAAAACAAGGCTAAAGGAGACCGAAGTGCGCAAATCACCGCCAGGAACAAGTTAGCCAGGAACGTAGGAAATACAAAATATATAATTACAACGGACGGATAATGCTCACGAGCCAAGTAACACATAGAAAAAAAGACACCATTTTACAACACTAACTTGAAAAGAATAACACTATGATTCTAAAATGGAGCTTTACCTGGCTATACAAATGGTTTGGCCTCGCAGCCTATTTACACTGCACACTTGGCACATTGCTGACAATTTCTCCTCAGAGGATCAACACTCCAACTGTCCATTTTCTGATGCAGGAAAATCCAAAGAGATTGTTAGCTCTTCAGGATATTGATTGATGCATATTAAATATAAATAGGTAAAGTATATTAATTTATTAATTCATATTAATTTATTAATTCAATGTAAAAAAAATAAATAATATTTTACACTGTGCTTATATATCTGTCTTCGCGATGAGCGCCGAAGGGGGAAGAGGCTCGCAATGAGCGCCAAAGGAGCAAAAGCCTTACATTGTGTGGCAAACAGTATTGCCATGGCTTCAAATTGTATTGCCATCGTTTTTGGCGGGCAAGTCGCTAGTTATTATATATCTACGACGCGTTTCATGTATACAATTTTAATTGATTTTAAATCTTAGTTTTTTAATGGATATTAATAAAGTTTGTTCTTAACTAATTATCTTCCTGGTATTATGTAATAAGGGATATATTAGATAGAGTGTTAATTTTTCTGTTTCTCTTCTTTTTTGAAGAACCTGCTTCAAACCTATCCAGCATAATCGTGCGGTCCTTGTACACCTCTGATAGCAGAAGATGGACCAAACACAGGAACCACGCCCAGGAGATTGCTTCAGCAGACCAGAATACCAGGAACACCATATAATCCCTTAGAATGAGGATAAATTAACAGACTGACACTTACACCTTGTTTTATGTAAGTACAGACACAACTGTCATACCTTTATTAATTGTCACATTTTATAAATTTTTCTGGCACACAGCAAGCCCAATTCCTAAATAATAGGCTGCCCCTGCTTACTAGGAAACCCTGTGTAACGGAACCATCACTATTTTACCCTGTTTTATGGTTATTTAATTATTGGTTAAAATATGATCCTACTGTTATATTATATGTATGTTGGTTTATGCTCTGCAGAATATTAGCCACACTATTGCAGACCTAGGCTAATAGATAATCCTATTACAGAGACTTCAGAGATAAGGGAGTCGATTGTATAAAGTGTTTTCATTCTCAGATAAGAACAAAGACGGCTGATTTAATCAATGTCTGATTATATCAAGTTGCCAGGGAGGTGTGACTCACCTATTGTTCTCTCTATGTGTATTGTGTGGCCCTCTATGGGGGATGTGGATTGCCTGTGGGAAGAGATGTGTATAAATATTTCTGCACATAACAAAATAAAGTCAGTATTCATTTGACTCCCAAATTGTGTGTCGTCCAATATGGGAGGTCGGGGATGGTGAAACTGTAGTGCCTCTTGGGTATTTTACCGTATACCAGCGGAGATATTGGACTGCGTGTTCCAGCTCCGTTACATTTGGTGGCAAGTGGCGGAATTGTTCCCACGGTCAGAAGGACAGCTACAGGAGACACCATTCCGTGGAGTACAAATTGAGGGCAATGCTAGTATCCGTACAGCGCCCCTGGCTACAGCAGGATGGAACCGGCTAATTTTCGGACAGCGTTCCATCATGAGGAGGAGGAGGCGGCCGCGGACTACAGGGATGCAGACAGAAAGGAACTCATGGTTACAGTACCTCTTATTGCCCCACAGACTGAGTTTGGAAGAGAACTCCAAAGCAGACTGGCCTTTTTCCCAGGTACGCTTCCCATAAAAACCTTGGAATGGTTAATGACAGATGTCCACAAATACATAATGGAAAAGCAGCGGGCACGGGAGCGGTCCATCTTGGGAGCTGCTAACCCACCTCCCACCATTAACCCCACCCCCAGCACTGCGTCTGGGGGGTGGGAATTACCAAACCCCTCCACGGTACATCAGGTGCCACACGTGTAACCAGCAGGGCCACATGCAGAGAGACTGTCCCAGAAACAGAAACCGATCCACGTGGAATACTCCAACTAATTCTCCTCCCCAGCGACAGTGTGTATCCCAGGGGGCCGAAGGTTTCGTCCTTCCCCCCCAGCGGCAGTGTGTACCCCAGGGAGCTGAAGGTGTCGTCCTTCCTCCCCAGCGACAGTGTGTACCCCAGGGAGCTGAAGGTGTCGTTCTTCCCCCCCAGCGGCAGTGTGTTCCCCAGGGAGCTGAAGGTGTCGTCCTTCCTCCCCAGCGGCAGTGTGTACCCCAGGGAGCTGAAGGTGTCGTCCTTCCTCCCCAGCGGCAGTGTGTACCCCAGGGAGCTGAAGGTGTCGTCCTTCCTCCCCAGCGGCAGTGTGTACCCCAGGGAGCTGAAGGTGTCGTCCTTCCTCCCCAGCGGCAGTGTGTACCCCAGGGAGCTGAAGGTGTCGTCCTTCCTCCCCAGCGGCAGTGTGTTCCCCAGGGAGCTGAAGGTGTCGTCCTTCCTCCCCAGCGGCAGTGTGTACACCAGGGAGCTGAAGGTGTCGTCCTTCCTCCCCAGCGGCAGTGTGTACCCCAGGGAGCAGAAGGTGCCGTCCTTCCTCCCCAGCGGCAGTGTGTACCCCAGGGGGGCGAAGGTGTCGTCCTTCCCCCCCAGCGGCAGTGTGTACCCCAGGGGGCCGAAGGTGTCGTCCTTTCCCCCCAGCGGCAGTGTGTACCCCAGGGAGCAGAAGGGGCCGTCCTTCCTCCCCAGCGGCAGTGTGTACCCCAGGGAGCAGAAGGTGTCGTCCTTCCTCCCCAGCGACAGTGTGTACCCCAGGGAGCAGAAGGTGCCATCCTTCCTCCCCAGCGGCAGTGTGTACCCCAGGGGGCGAAGGGGTCGTCCTTCCCCCCCAGCGGCAGTGTGAACCCCAGGGAGCTGAAGATGTCGCCCTCCTCCCCCAGCGACAGCTTACCCTAACAAGGGGAGACACCAATCTCCCAGACGGTTCAGATGGGACCAGGGTCTCTGTGCCTGACCTCCCGGGATGCTGGACAGCCTGTCCAGATCCCCAACTACTCTCACTGGGACAACCGGAGGAGGGGGTAAGTACAAATTCCCCTCCCCAGCTAACTCCTAATGTGGCCCCAGGGTTAACAGAGGAAATGTTAACCCCCACTGACCCCCACCTTTCCCTGGCTACTGAGCCGGAAGACGTCCCAAGTACCCCAGCAGAAGAGCTGACAGCGGGGCAGAGTGCAGTCGGCCTCTTCCCTCCCTTTGTCCCTTGTACAGAGCAGGATGTCCTGCAAGTTATACCAGCAGAAGAGCTGGCATCAGGGCAGAGTGCCGCTGGCCTCTGCCCCTCAAGTCCCCTCAGCGTGTTGCCCCATCACCACAGCGAAATATCCAGGTGCCTGGTTAGACTTCCCCCCAAAGGGGAGATGTGTGACGAAGTGCCCTTCACCACTTTGTCTTGGAGAGGACTGTTTACTAGCCTCCTGCCCTGCGACTATGGCCCTGGGACATATTGCCCTTCAAACACAGTATTCGGCCATACCAGAGTGTATGTCACTCATTCTGGCCCTTTACATACAGGGGAGTCATTCGGTACTTGCCCTGTGGGAGCGGTGATACCCCAGATAACTGTGCCATGGAGCCCATTCATATGATGAAAGACTATGGGAAAGACTTTAGCTACATGGCAATTGAACTGTGTGAAGAGGATCTGAGCGCTATTCTGTAGTTTTGTGCGCTCAGATCCCAGCTATCTGGGGATATGTGAAATGTGAGTAAAGGTGAATTGCAGTAATGCTGATGGGTTGTCAAACTAGAGAATTGACCAACAAATACTTTTGTCCGGACATCCCCAGGCCGATCCGTTGGGATCAGACCGTGTATGCCGGCTTATGGTCACGGGGGAGGTGTGTAACGGAACCCATCACTGTTTTACCCTGTTTTATGGTTATTTAATTATTGGTTAAAATATGATCCTACTGTTATATTATATGTATGTTGGTTTATGCTCTGCAGAATATTAGCCACACTATTGCAGACCTAGGCTAATAGATAATCCTATTACAGAGACTTCAGAGATAAGGGAGTCGATTGTATAAAGTGTTTTAATTCTCAGATAAGAACAAAGACGGCTGATTTAATCAATGTCTGATAATATCAAGTTGCCAGGGAGGTGTGACTCACCTATTGTTCTCTCTATGTGTATTGTGTGGCCAACTATGGGGGATGTGGATTGCCTGTGGAAGAGATGTGTATAAATATTTCTGCACATAACAAAATAAAGTCAGTATTCATTTGACTCCCAAATTGTGTGTCGTCCAATATAGGGGATGGTGAAACTGTAGTGCCTCTTGGGTATTTTACCGTATACCAGCGGAGATATTGGACTGCGTGTTCCAGCTCCGTTACACCCTGTACATCTGATGAGCTTATCCTGGTGATTGTATTACTTATAACCATTTGCTGTAAACACTCAGACTTTTTATCTGCTCAAGACCCCCTGTGTTTGTTATTTAGGTGGGGCTGAGTGAGTTATCACCAGATAACAATACTGTAACATAATACAAAATACATAACTATAACAACAAAACAGTGTAACTTCTTGACAGGTCAGTCCCAGGCCATGGTCCAAAACAGTCCAGTCAGGCCCTGGGCATGACAGACTCTATACGGTGGGTCTGTATCCAATGGAGCAAACCCAAGTGTTACATATTTTTTGGCAAACAAAAGACAAAGGTAGTGAGGCTATAATGCATCTGGACAAACACTGCAAACTCAATGTAACAATCTGCTCTATTGGATCACATGAATATAGCTCTGGAGCATCTATGTGTTCACTTGTTTCTGCTCAATTTCACTGAAGTTACCATGCATATAAGTGGACCTTTTTTCACTACACACTGTTTATATGTAACTGTGAGATGTGCTTTAAAGGCATATCTAAGTTTGCTGGATTATCAATGCATCTAATTGAGGATAATTGATAGTGTATGCAAAAATGTATTTGCATTAGAAATAAACATTTAAACACTTACATTGAAGTCATCAAAATCTCTCATAATTTTTGACAGTTGCAAATTAGGGTTAACACCCTCCAAACCCAGGCCAAATTAGCATCACATTTAAAATGATTTGCTTTGGACAATCAGGTTAGCTGAAACATTAGCTTTTTAGATATTAATAAAAATAAAATGTTTTATGATATGTGCTGCATACACATAAGCTGATGTTTGCCTAAGGAGTGCAAAAATGTATCACTGATCAGCACAATTTTACTTTTTTGTCTCAGAAGTCAGAATAGGTGAATCTTATAGTATTTTTTTCTGCTGAATACAAATTTCTCTATCATGGAAGTACAGTTTGACAGTGATCTTAAGTTTACAGTATTACATATATTTACAATATGTACATAGTAAAGGACTAACTCCCCTAAATGGTTGAAGTATAGGATTTTCTCCACTTGCCCTGGTACCACTTTTCCGTCTTGTAAATGTCCTGGTTGTCTGCCTTATGATTCCCTAAGAAGTTCTGGCAAACACTATTGACAGATTTCCATACAGCCTTTTCAGCCTGGTTCAACAGACTATCAAAATTATCATCTTTATTCAGTTATATTATTTGAGGTCCTACAAAGATCCCCTCTTTGATCTTTGCATCACTGATCCTTGGGAATTGTTTTCTTACATATGTAAATCCATGTCAACTTTGCATCCATGACAAAGTTCTTCACAGGAGCAAGCTTTATATGGAGTGAAGGTGGATACACTTTTTCTGGATCAATTAGTGGTGTATTGACAACATTATTCTGTCCTGGAGTTGGTTATGTTTGTTTTGTTTCTGAGTGCAATGATTTATTCGGTCTCTGCTGTCACACTCACTAAGAAAACAGCTGTACTTTGTGTGACCAGGTTGTAGTCCAAGCAAAAGAGCGCCTACTTTCAAGTCACCACAGATATTCCATTTGTATTCTTCATATTTGATTTTTTCAAGCACAAGTCCCATGCTCTTATAAATGTCTTTGATATTGGCAGCACAAGCTAGTGGCACTGATGGAAACTTATTTCCTTTGTGGAGAAGCACAGCTTTCAAGGTAACTTTAGAAGAATCAATAAATAAACGCCAATCCTCTGTTTTGTGCTCATGACCAAGTGCTTCCATGACAGAATAAACATCATTACAAAAAACAAGTTCATCTTCAAGGGAAAATAAATCTTTAAATTCACTATGCCTATCTCTAAAAAAAAACAAAAAAACTTTACTTTCCTTATGGAGAAGATTCCAGCATTTCATCCTGGAGCCTAAAAGTTCTGCTTGTGTTTTATATGTGTTTAGATGGGGTTGTAGCGATGAACAGAAAGCCTCAAAAGTTTGATCAAGCCTTATATCATAATCACCATGCTCTACAGGATCTTTTTCTTGTTCATCATCACTAAGTATTCTTTCTTCTGGAGGCGTTGGCACAGGCAATTCTTCACTATGCAGCATTGGCCTGATGGCAGATGGTAAATTCGGATATGTCACAGTGTGCTTTGATTTAGAACTGATACCGGAAATGTTTGTAAGACCAAAGTAACAATCTGTGGAGTGATCTTTTTGTTCTCTCCAAATCATTGGAACAGCAAAATTCATGTGCAGAGAGCCTGTTGACCAACTTGTGAGAAGTCTGACGCAGATACGACAACAAAAATGAGGGGCTCAACTTTTATCTTGGTCACCGACTTTGCATCCAAAGTAAAGCTCATAACACTTCATAATAAGTGGAGTAAAACCACGTTTATGATTTTTTTTTTTTTTTTTTTTATTGTTTATTTTTATCTTTTCCATAAACATCATACAAGAGAGAATAATAGGCAATACACGAGTATACACATATCTGATATCTCTCCAGTTTAAACTTTACAATCAACAAAAAAACAAAAGAGGGGGAGAAAGGGAAAAAAGAGGAGAAAAGAAGAGAAAAAAAAAAAAAAAAAAAAGAAATTTCACTCTCTCTCACCTTACCTCTCCCTTGGTGTTCGTCGCGGGAACATTGTCAATAGTTATCTCATCGCCCCCATTTATCTAGCTTGATATTAAATATTGGTCCCAGAGCTGCCATTTTATTATACGAGTGGCCTTAGGGATATTATCTCGGGAATTAACCAGCGGTTCTAGTTTCATCAATTCTCTATTTTTTGAGATAGTGTTCTCTAATTCTTTCCAGGAGGGTACTTGTGGTTGTTTCCAATATTTCAATAATAACCATTTAGCAACTAGGCAAATGTGTGATATTAATAATCTTTCCCCTAATGGGAAGATTTCCATTTGTGAGTGTAAAATAAGTATTATCGGATTGCAAGGAATTTGTTTACCAATAAGAACCGAAAGTTCTTTACTTACTTTCGTCCAAAATATTTTAATTTTTTTGCAATCCCACCACATATGAATAGTTGTGCCTGGTAGACCGCATTGTTTCCAACATAGGCCATCTAGGTTGTTATATATTGTTTTTAGTCTATAAGGGACGTAGTACCATCTATGGATTAACTTGACCATCATTTCATTGTATGAAAAGTTAATTGATGATTTCTTAACAATACTAAAAATTTTAGTCCAATCTTCCGCCAGTGTTATGATTTTCAAGTCATCTTCCCAGGCTAATATACCCACACTCTTTTCAAAGGGAGTGTTTTCATCAATTATATTACTAAATTTGGAAATAATGTGTGACGATTCATCTTTGATTAAATACTCTTCCATTTTCCAGATTTTATTCATATTAATATTTTTGTATCCTAGGGAAGTAAGGTGTCTTTGTAGACCTTCATAGTCTAACCAGGTAATTTTATCTATATTAAATTTCTCTTTGAGTCTTTTCAGTTCCATTAGGTTTCCTTTTTCAAATAGATCTCCTACTTTTCTAATATTATATAGTTTTAGTAGGGATAGAAATAATCCATTCAAATTATTTTTAAGGAAATCTATTGGAGCTGCCAAAGAAGGGGACTGCACTATTGATAATTTTATTTTATTTTTATGCCATATGTTGATAATATATTTAATATTAGGAGGCAATTCTAAATTCCCTTTCTGTTTGTACTCGGAAGTCCATAATATATTATCTATTGGGATTCTACCCGATAGGGAATCCTCTAATGTTAACCATCTAGGACTATTTTGTTTATAATTATATCCGGCTGCTTGTGTTAGAATAATTTTTTTATTTAACTCTTTAATAGAGGGAGCATTTAGACCCCCTTTCTCCAATTTCTTGCATATAGTAGATTTTTTAATTCTTGTTTTTTTCCCCAGATAAATATAGTTATCTATTATGTCTTGAATGTTCTTTATACAGTAAACCGGTATTTTACCTGGAAGACATCTCATTATATATGTGATTTTAGGAATTAAACTCATGTTAACTACGTTTATTCTAGATAACCATGGTAGCTGTATAGATCTCCAATCATTCACCTGTTTTCTTATTTGTTTAGATATATCATTATAATTATCTTTAAAGATATTTTTTATATAGTCTGGGAATTTTACCCCCAGGTGTATTATATGGGAGGACTTCCAGCAGTAGGGATATGCATCCCTTAACCTATTTTTTTCTTCTAATGGAATGTTATGGGTCAGAACTTCGGTTTTCTGTTGGTTAATTTAAAAAAAAGAAAATTTACCAAATTCCTCCAGGCTGGTCTGAAGTGCTCTACAGGAGTGTTCAGGGTTTGTTATTGTTATAATAATATCATCCGCATATGCCATTATTTTATATTCCTCTTGTCCTATTTCGATCCCTCTTATTTCTGCCGAGTCTCTAATTTTAATCAGTAAAGGTTCGAGAAATAAGACAAAGAGCAATGGTGACAGTGGACAACCCTGACGAGTACCGTTTGATATTGAAAATTTACCCGAACTAAATTGTGAAGATGAAATATGTGCTATAGTATTTACATAAAGGGGTTTTATTGCTGTTGACGCAAAACTTTTTAGGCCGAAACTCTCCAGAACACTCTCTAGGAAGTCCCACCTGACCCTGTCGAAGGCTTTCTCTGCATCTAATGACAGGGTCAGGGAGGAGATCCTCTTTTTTTTTATATAGTACAAGATGTCTAACAGCCGCCTAGTATTGTCCGACGCTTGTCTATTCGAGATGAAACCTGTTTGGTCTAAATGAATTAGGGAAGGTATAATCTTGCTTAATCTATTGGCCAAGATTTGAGAATAAATTTTAATATCAACGTTAATTAAGGAGATTGGGCGATAGTTTTTATAATCTTCAGGATTTTTCCCTTGTTTTAATATATTAATTATTCTTATTTCCGTTAATTCTGATGGAATCCTTACTTCTTGTTTTATCTCGTTAAAAAGGTTGCATAGAGTACTGTTTAGTTCTTTACTTAAAAATCGATAGAATAAGTTATTAAATCCATCTACCCCAGGAGTTTTTTTTATTTTATTTTTGGACACAATTTCAGATATCTCCATACTTTCTATTTGCTTATTCAGGGAGGTAAGTTGGGCTTCCGATACTTTGGGGAATTTTATACTATCTAGATATTGTTTAATCTCTTCTATTCCTGGCTTAATTAGTTGATGATCTTTCTCTAGATTATATAGGTTGCTATTGTAATCCTGGAATACCAATCCTATTTTGTCTGGATGCGTTTGAGAGATATTATTAAGATCTAGAATTTTTTCGATGTTATTTTTAATATACTGTTTCTTCAATTTATTAGCCAGAAATTTCCCTGATTTGCCCCCTTCAAAAAATTGTGTCTGCTGAAATTTCCATAGTATTTTATCTGATTGAAGCTGGAGAATCTTCTGAATTTGACTATTTATATCTTTTATTGCTTTACTATTTTCACTATTTGGTGTCTCCCTAAAGATATCTTTCATCTTATTTAAATCCAGGTAGAGAGTCCTTAGAGACTTACCTCTTGACCTATTCATTTCAGCTGTTTTAGCAATAAATATACCCCTCATATATGCTTTATACGTACACCACAAGGTTATATTTGAATTAACGGATGGCTTATTGATTTTCAAAAATTCCAATGTTTCTTTTTTCAAGTATGCCACAAATTCTTCATCCTTCAGGAGCCAGGAGTCCATCTTCCAACTACTCTTTTTTTTTTGGGTGTTTATGTTTAAATCTTGTATAATTAATTCATTTAAAGAGTGATCTGACCATGGTGTAGGATGGATATTTATCTTTTTAATTACTTTTAACGTTGGAAGATCAGTTAATATATAATCTATTCTGGAAAATGAGTTATGTCTATGTGAAAAGTGGGTATATTCCCGTACACCTGGATGTAAGATCCTCCATGAGTCTATCAGATTATTATCTTCCTTAATTTTACGAAAAGCTTTTGAGATACAATTTGTTTGTGGCGTCAGTTTCTTTGATCCAACTATTTGTTTATCTAAGTTATCATCGAATGTCATATTGAAATCGCCACATATTATTAACAAACCTCCTTTAATTTTATTAACTTCTTTGAACAGTTTCCTAAGGAAACCTATTTGACCTTTATTTGGTAGGTAGGTATTAACCAATGTTATTAGACACCCGTCGATCTGACAGGTCCATATAATATATCTACCCTCTGGGTCTATCTTACTCCCTTCTTCTACTAGTTTCAGGTTATTTTTAAATAAGATAGAAACTCCTTTTGATTTTTTCTTAAAGGTAGAGTCTATTCTATTCACATATTTTGTATTATTCATATATTTTAAATTTTCCTGTTTTAAATGTGTTTCTTGCAAACAAAGAATTTCCGCATTTAGTTTATAATACTCTAAAAAGGCCGTTTTTCTTTTAGTTGGAGAATTGAGACCATTAACATTATGTGAAATTATTTTTATTTGCATTTTAATTTGTTAAAAGAATATGTATAATGTTCCTCGGTTATTTCCCTAGCACGCGAGAGGGAAAGAGAGAGAGAGAGGGAAAGAAAGCGAAAAAAAAAAAAAGGGTACACACAATGAAGGACCATCCTACAAAGATGTAGGGGTAGTCTTAAGACCAGCTGTAACATAACCAAGGAAGTCAGCTGATCTTTAGCAAGACGCATTTGCTCTCGGGAAGTGAAAAATATATCGCTCTGTTACTGAGCGAGGGGGTGAGAACTAGGGTACCAAAATTTTTTTTTTTTAAAATAGGGGTTCAGGGGGACATAAACACTTTGGCCCTTATTCAACTGCAGTCCGGCCAATCGAATAGGGCTCCAAACAAGCACACAACACACCTTCCCAAAAGAAGCTTCCAGTTAGCAGGCATCTATCCAAAAGCAAGATTTTTACTAACTAAAAACCTCCTAAAAAAAAACATGCCATGTGCCTATCCAGAGCCCTACCCAATTAGCCAAACCGCAACCGAACGAGGGCCTATAATACATTTGCTACAGACCACCCTTATAGTGATTATCCTCTGTTCCTCGAATAGTCTAGGGGGGAGAATCTCCCTAAGCATATATTATAATATTATCTGTTTTTTACTTAGATTTGGCTTACCCCCTATAATCATGTCTACACAATTCTAATTATGCCCATACCATCTGAAAACAGAAAGTGTTTATTAAATTTCAACTACTCGAGGAGAAAAGGATATCATGAGGTAAACATTTTTATAGGAGTCAATGGAGTCTTCTCTATGTGATTCTATTTATCCCCTTAGATTTATTTTAAAATATCCTATATTATATAGTGCAGTTCCTGGAGGCACTTGCCTACCGGTTGTTTATCAAAGTGAGTATAATCAATCTTAATTTAGTTGCTCCACCCTACTATTGATTTTCTTATCCAGTGTTTCCGTATAGTGTTCAGTGTAGTTTCCATTCTGTACATAATAATTTACAAGTGAACTATCTCAGTGAAAAACATTTTTACAAAAATCAATGGGGTCTTCTCTATGTGATTCTATTTATCCCCTTGATTGTCTTTTAAAATATCCTATATTATACAGTGCAGTTTCTCTTCTGGAGGCACTTGCCTACCAGTTGTTTATCAAAGTGAATATAACCAATCTTAATTTAATTGATACACCCTACTATTGATTTTATTATCCAATGTTTCCATATAGTGTTCAGTGCATTTCTAATCTGTAGATAATAATTTACAAGTAAACTATCCCAGTGAATATCTCTAGTCTTCATTGATTATTATCAATTGCTATTCCAACTATTTTACTTCTTCAATGTAAAAAGTTTGTTTACTTATCTCATCTGACTAGTTTAGTTAAATTTTATGTGAAACATTAATGTTTTTAACTTTTATCTCAAACTCGTAAAAACGTGATTCTCTACCTATGATTTCTTTATAGAGATACTTGTGTTTGACAGTGTCTATCTCTCACCCAACCATTTAGACTTATATTCCATCAGAAGAAAAAATCATTATGACCCTCTAACTGTAGCCCTTTTATTTAATAATCTTTATATTAACCGGTAACTGTCTGTCCCCCCAACCCTACTACCAATATGTGAGTTTATTATTATTCTCTATACCTTACATTAAACTTCCTACTCCCATATGTTCAAGTACCCATGTCTCAATTCTACGGTTGCCGGGGATTATATAACATTCTTTTTCTTTTTCCAATCTAAGTTTCCTGCTTTCAGATCTAATTTTTTAGCTACCTCTGTATTACTGTCTATATGTATATCCCATTCCTTTAATATTTCTATAGCTTCATGGGCTGAGTTTGTTTTAACCCATTTTGAGTTTTTATAGATTAATAAACCTGCTGGCTGGGCCCATTTATATCTAATTTCTTTTAACCTAAGTGTTCTAGTAATTTGTGTAAATTCCCTTCTTTTCCCCAATGTATACGTTGATAGATCTTGAAATATTTTTATATTGTCATATGGGTGGTCTAGGTGTTTCTTTAAGAAGGCGTTTTTTAAGACCAAATCTTTTGAAGAAAGAAAATGTAATTTTGATATAATGTCTCTAGGTATAGATTTGTCCATTGTTTTTGCTAGAGGAAGTCTGAACAGTTCATCCATTTTCCATTGATCTTTCTCTACTTCCGGTACCAAATGGTTAAACAATCCTTTAACATATAACGCCAGATCTTCTCCTTGGAGTGTTTCGGGTATCCCTCTTAAGCGCAAATTATTCTTTCTAGCTCTATTTTCCAAATTATTGATTTTTGTATAGAGTTCCTCATTTTTATTTTCTAAGTCAGATAAACAATTGAGGATGGCATTATTGTCCGTTATAATTTTATCGCATACATTTTCATTGGCTTCAATTCTCATGGATATATTGTTAATAGATTCAGTAATTTCAGACATTTGTTTTGAAAGGTCTCTTGTCAAGTTAACTTGAAATTCTTTCAAGATAGATTTTAGTTTAGAGCATGTAAGTGTTTCCTCTTCTTGAGTGGGATCGTCTTCCAGATTTTCCTGAGAGGGTTTTTCACGGTATTGGTTTTCTATATGGTCTAAACTGTTATCCGTGTGAGAGGAGTCTGAGGTACTTCCTTTATTTTTAGGGGAAAAGAAGTTTGCTTGTTTTGTTGAATCTTTTATTTTCTCCTTTAGTTTTGTTTTGTTAATTGTATTACTTTTTTTATTGGACATTATTAAGCTTATGTAGTCCACTTGTTTTTACTTTAAAGTTTTCCTTCTCCCCCTTCTCTCTCTCTCTTTCTTCTCCTCTCTCCTCCTTTTTCTTCTTCAATTCAGACCCTTTAGCCTCCACACCTTTGCTCTCTTTTCTCCCTCCTTCCTTCTCTTAGACAAATAGTTCTTTTCTTTTTGTTTAGTTTTTAACAATAGGTAGAGATATATATAGTCAACTCTCCAAATAGCAGGTTTAAATAATTTTTAAGGTGGTTATAGTCTTCTTATTCTTCAGGATTTTCAGTTTTTGGTTTGTTTTAGTAGTCCACTTTGGGGGGGATATATATATATATTTTTTTTTTTCCCTCTTTTCTTCACTTTTTTCTTCTCTTTCCCTCCTCCTCCCCTCCCCTCTTTTCTCTCTTTCCTTTCCCCTCTTTCTCCTTTGTTTGGGGTGGGGGCTCCTGAACCACTTTTCCTCTTGATCTTTTTACAAGGGATATTTAAAGTACCAATAAAAGTACCAATGTCCACTTATTATAGAAAAAGAAGAAGATATTTTCCTTTATACAGCATAGCTATATACCGTAGAATATAGGAATAGACGGCGGTATCGGCCACAGCCAAGCCACTTACCCTTCCTCCCAGGCAAAACGGAACAGATCCAGCCCGCAGCGCTACCGGCACCTCTTCAGCTTCCACTCGTTACCCTTACTTCCCGTGCTCCAAACGCAGTCCTTTAGTGTACGATATGGAAGGTGGGTAAGGGAAAGACAGGTTATATGCCAGCAATGCTGGCTTCTTATATAGTATATCCTTGCCGGGTAGCTCTTTTCTGGGCTCCTACTATGTAGGACTGTGAGTGTGGCGTGAGAGTGGCGTGAGTATAACGCTTATTCAGCGTAGTACACCTCCAGCTGATGTCTTTCAGCTTGGTGAGTTTTTTTTTTTTTTTTTTTTTTTCCTATCTCCACATTGTTATGACCCTCCGTAGGGTTTTATTTCTCACTCTTTACTTACCACGCCAGTTTCTATTTATTAAATCACCCAGAATTTTCATCTACCTTCGGGATCTAACCTGGAGGAGGGCATTCCTGGCTTATGTGGCTATTATGGCTGTCCGCTTCCACATTGGAACATTGACAGGCTCTTTTCAAATTCGCCGCTTTGCAGTCTTACTCCATTACTTAGAGCCTTAGCGTTGGCTCTGTGCAGGAAGGAGACGTGTATCTCCGGCGTCCGTCCCCCATGCAGCTTGACACGGCAGTCTCACACTGGCGTGCGCGTCACTTCCGGCGCCTCCATGATCCGAGATTGGATCACGTTTATGATTTTTAATTACCACCTCACAGCAAATGTAGCAAAATGAGTCCAGATGATTAATAACATTTCTTGGCATTGTTCAACTTCATATTATGAACATAAAATGTACATAGAACTACACAAATAACAGATACTCACAGCATTAGATGTTTCAAAAACTGGCCAGGAGAGCTGACTCATACAGTAAATAAGCAAACACGTGACTCATCATGCCTCAAGAGCATCAAGTGACAGAATATGACTCAACTGTTTATTACTCTGGGCCCTTTCTACGTTGACTAATCAGTAGAATTTACAACATTTAAAAATAATACTAGGATTTTACTGATGAAAAATGTATCTTAATGCTGTATGAATGTGTTATATAGCACAATATACTATATTAAAGAGGACTTAACTAATACTATACTACTACTATGGGTGATAGAACAATTCTGAGACCATTTTCAAAATCAGTGGGATAAATTACATATAGCACAACCCTTGTCCCATTAGAATGTAAGTTTGCAAGTTTTCAATTTTGATAGGTGCTTTACGGAAAGCACTGTGTATGTCTGATTGAAAGCTCAATAACAGGGCCCTCCATCCTTTGCACTGTTTGAAATTGTTCTTGACTTGTACTTAACCCCTGTATAGCGCTACAGAATATGTTGGCACGTTGTAAATAAAGGATAATAAGAATAATAAGAATTTGTTGACCAGTGTATTAATCCATGAAACCAATGCCTGTAAGCTTCAACCCTCAACAG
Source organism: Discoglossus pictus (assembly GCA_027410445.1). Lineage (NCBI taxonomy): Eukaryota > Metazoa > Chordata > Amphibia > Anura > Alytidae > Discoglossus > Discoglossus pictus. The sequence goes on from CM050163.1 coordinate 73,426,244, forward strand.
ACCCCACACATCAATCAATGGTAACTTATATAATGACCTTCTTCACAGGCCAGGCACTTTCATGTGGGAGCATTGTCTATCATTGCTGCTTACAGGTGTACATGTAAAGCTTCTAGAGAAACCATCTCTGCAGCTTCAGCTTTTATGATTGTTAATTAAAAGCTTTGTTCATTAGGGTACTAAAGGCACATTGGAAGTGGAAGTTTCAAATTATATGTTATCTCAGTTTTCAGGGTGAAGATTGATGGTAATTGCTAAATACACCCTATAGGACTGTCTGAAAAGTTTTCTGTCTCAAGACAATTGGCACTGAGAAATATAAATACACTATGCTAATTAGGTTTTAAATTATAATATATTTAGGGCATCCACTTTGTCCCTTAAGCTACTGAATTTAGTTCTCAGTTTTAGCTTTAGAGTAAGGGTGGCAAGATCCTGTAATTTATTTCCAGTTACCCTCCACCTTCAATTGCCTTAAAGGACCACTGAAATATATTGAAAATATTACATTAAATACAATGTAATCTCATTAATACTTTTTTTATATACATTTTGGTGGGATATATGAAATATTATAGGCTTACATTATTTTACCATTCATATTAGTCAGTATTGGAGCTTCCATTTTCCCACTCACATTCAGCCTCATTCATATCTACCTCCATCATGTTTAGCTTGTGCTTGCAACAGTTTATGCACAGCTGATGTCACTTTTGGGGGTCAAACCATCCACACAACTGGGCAGGCTCCACTTACTACTATATAGGTGTGCCACTCTATAGTTAATTATTAGTGTGACTTATCCCCCTAGCAGCAAAGAAGCACTTTCTTAAACAAAATTATTATTATTATTATTATCCTTTATTTGTAACGCACCAACATATTCCGTAGCGCTCTACAGGGGTTACAAATGAAGTCTAATACATATTGTACATCACACATAACTCTTCCATTAATAAAAATAAATTATAATTCAAATAAATACAAACTTCAAGACTTCAAAACTAGTTAGCCTGGTCTTGGTTTGTGCCCATATTTCAGGCACCTTGATGGAGGAACACATTACAAGAGGCTGTATATAATTTTCAAAGTTTTACTGAAAGATTTATTCAATGATACAAAAAAAAAACAATAAAAAATATAGGCCTAGCTTCCATTGAAGCACTAACTTAACCAATAAACAGTTTTCCTCACAAACCAGCTCTCATCCAGCTAAACCTGGGTGGAGCAAAATAAATAGTCCAATAGTTTGTAAATGCTCTGTCCTATATTTTCTCCCAGACTTTCAGGTGTTCCACTGTTGCTCCAGGGGGTCATAAGCCGCAGGCTGCTGTCTCTCTGTGTCTCACTCACAGGTCTGCAACAACTGAATATAATCCAGCTGCCCCTCCAATACTCCAGGAGCTGGTATAATTTGGGGTTACACAGGTGCAACTAATTAACTTCACAGAGGTTAACCCCTTCAATTCTCTTGAAGGAAGAGAGCTTTACAGAGTCTGTGACTCACATAAACACCAGAGTATGACTGTCACAAATCCCCCTCCCCAGCTCAATACTATGGGGTCGGCCGACCAGCTCCTTGGGGCAGTGTATGCGGTATAATGTATTACCATTACCATGTTGATTGCCAGCTCTGTGGATGACTGTGAATTTAAACCATTTTGCAACTTTGCTGTTCTTCTCCTTGTCCTTTTGCATTCACTTCATTCAGGACATGATCAGATTTCAGCATGAATTTTCTCCTCAGAGGCCATGCATGTACAGTACACACATGGCCTCTGAGGAAGCCACTACATTGGTGAAACGATTGTCAGGTTTTTCAGATAAGTGGTTTATAGTGTAACGGATCTACTGGCACCCCGACCGGGTTCCCTTCGTTGATGGATGCGTCCTAGCTTGCGTCGAGGCCTACAAGCACTGCACCGGACACCAAAACCACCACAGACTCCAAGGATAGTACGACAGGAACAAGCGTTCAGTAGTTACAGCTCAAGGGAGTATGCAAAAGCATAGCAATCCCCAGTATGATATAGCGATCCCTTCAATAACGAGACAAGGCTACGTTTTGAAGGGTCAAGTAGAACTATATTTTAATGACAGGGAATCTCCTTTTATGCAATGGTGCCCTCTGAAGGGCTACACCCACATAATTATCACAACAGCCAATTATCTGCATGGTTCAACCCCCACGTCTCCTCCCCTCAGATAACAGGTAACACAATTAAAACAGACACAATTTTAACCATATTCTGGATGTACCCCAAATACAGGGGGTACACCTTTAAGTCCCGCACCATTCAATATCTCTCACCCAGGGGAACAACATATACAAAAATGGTATGAATCAGACCAGGGGTTCAAAAGTTAGTAAAAGTATGTTTTTACACATAACACACAGACATTGCACATATCCCCCATACAATACACATATAGGACAATAGGTGAGTCACACCTCCCTGGCAACTTGGATACAATCAGACAATGATTAGATTTCACTTCTTTGTTCTTATCAGAGAATGAAAACACTTTGGAAAATGCAAGGATCCTTTACAACTTTCTTATCTCTTGAATCTCTGTAACAGGATTATCTATTAGCCTAGGTCTGCAAAAGTCTGGCTAATATTCTGAGCCAATATATTCTGTAGAACATCAACCAACATATATATAGTAGGATCATATTTTAACCATAATAATCATAAAACAGTTTAAAACAGTGATGGGTTCCGCTACACACCTCCCCCGTGACCATAAGCCGGCATACACGGTCTGATCCCAACGGATCGGCCTGGGGATGTCCGGACAAAAGTATTTGTTGGTCAATTCTCTAGTTTGACAACCCATCAGCATTACTGCAATTCACATTTACTCACATTTCCCATATCCCCAGATAGCTGGGATCTGAGCGCACAAAACCACTGAATAGCGCTCAGATCCTCTTCACACAGTTCAATTGCCATGTAGCTTAAGTCTTTCCCATAGTCTTTCATTATATGAATGGGCTTCATGGCACAGTTATCTGGGGTATCATGGTTCACACAGGGCAAGTACAGAATGAACCCCCTGTATGTAAAGGGCCAGAATGAGTGACTTACACTCTGGTATGGCCGAACACTGGTTCCAAAGGGCAATATGTCCCAGGGCCATAGTCGCAGGGCAGGAGGCTGGCAAACAGTCCTCTCCAAGCCAAAGTGGCGAAGGGCACTTCGTCACACATCTCTCCTTTGGGGGGAAGTCTAACCAGGTACCTGGATATTTTGCTGTGGTGATGGGCCAACACGCTGAGGGGACTCGAGGGGCAGAGGCCAGCGGCACTCTGCCCTGATGCCAGCTCTTCTGCTGGGGTACTTGGGACATATTCCGGCTCAGTAGCCAGGGAAACGTGGGGGTCAGTGGGGGTTAACATTTCCTCTGTTAACCCTGGGGCCACATTGGAAGTTAGCTGGGGAGGGGAATTTGTACTTACCCCCTCCTCCGGTTGTCCCAGTGACGGTAGTTGGAGATCTGGACAAGCTGTGGGCGCAGAGACCACGGTCCCATCTGCGCTGTCTGGGAGATTGGTGTCTCCCCTGGTTAGGGTAAACTGTCGCTGGGGGGGAAGGACGACACCTTTGGCCCCCTGGGGTACCCACTGCCGCTGTGGAGGAAGGTCGACACCTTCTGCTCCCTGGGGTACACACTGCCGCTGGGGGGGAAGGACGACACCTTCTGCCCCCTGGGGTTCACACTGCCGCTGAGGGGGAAGGACGACACCTTCTGCCCCCTGGGGTTCACACTGCCACTGGGGGGAAAGGACGACACCTTCTGCCCCCTGGGGTTCACACTGCCGCTGGAGAGGAAGGACGGCCCCTTCTGCTCCCTGGGGTACACACTGCCGCTGGGGGGGAAGGACGACACCTTCGTCCCCCTGGGGTACACACTGTCGCTGGGGAGGAAGGACGACACCTTCAGCTCCCTGGGGTACACACTGCCGCTGGGGAGGAAGGACGACACCTTCGGCCCCCTGGGGTACACACTGCTGCTGGGGAGGAAGGACGACACCTTCAGCTCCCTGGGGTACACACTGTCGCTGGGGAGGAAGGACGACACCTTCAGCTCCCTGGGGTATACCCTGTCGCTGGGGAGGAAGGACGACACCTTCTGCCCCCTGGGGTTCACACTGCCGCTGGGGGGGAAGGACGACACCTTCTGCCCCCTGGGGTTCACACTGCCGCTGGGGGGGATGGACGACACCTTCTGCCCCCTGGGGTTCACACTGCCGCTGGGGGGGATGGACGACACCTTCTGCCCCCTGGGGTTCACACTGCCGCTGGGGGGGAAGGACGACACCTTCTGCCCCCTGTAGGGCCGGTAGAGAGACCTCGGTCCCATCTCTACCTGCCATCTGGAGGTCATCCCAGGACCAGTCAATGAAGTCTGGTTCTGCTTGTCGAGTAGGTTGGGGCTGCACGAAGCTGAGCAGATGTTGGTAGTCCTGCTCCAGCTCCCACTCTCTCGTTACCAGGTGGGTCATGTCTTTGCTCACCTCGCCTTCGTCATCCCAGACATACATGCCCATCCGATAGTCGTAGATGTCCCAAAACCTAGACTCCTCCGTGCTGCCAAGATCAATGTCGTCCTCCAAGGCATCCCATAATAAACCTGGGCCATCATAATCATCCCCCTCTGGTAAGTCGTGTTCAGCCGTCCAGGGGGTAAGTCGAACGGTATGCCACCAGAGGGCCTGGTATGCGTTGTCTAGCCAGAGCTCTCGCCATACCAGGGTCTCTAGTCTTGTCACCCACTCATCCAGGGGCTGCTCTCCCAATAGATACATCCGCATCGCCACACGCTTCTGTAGCCGCTGCTCATCACTGGGGAGACTCTCACCTCGCCGCCATTGGGCATCTTCCAGGGCATCATACCAGAGTTCCTTTCTGTCTGCATCCCTGTAGTCCGCGGCCGCCTCCTCCTCCTCATCATGAAACGCTGTCTGAAAACTAGCCGGTTCCATCCTGCTGTAGCCAGGGGCGCTGTACGGATACTAGCGTTGCCCTCAATTTGTAACTCCAAACGTTACCGGTGTCTCCGTGCTGCTTTTCCTCTTACTAGGACGCCATCCCACCACTGCCAGCCAATGTAACGGATCTACTGGCACCCCGACCGGGTACCTCCGTTGATGGATGCGTCCTAGCTTGCGTCGAGGCCTACAAGCACTGCACCGGACACCAAAACCACCACAGACTCCAAGGATAGTACGACAGGAACAAGCGTTCAGTAGTTACAGCTCAAGGGAGTATGCAAAAGCATAGCAATCCCCAGTATGATATAGCGATCCCTTCAATAACGAGACAAGGCTACGTTTTGAAGGGTCAAGTAGAACTATATTTTAATGACAGGGAATCTCCTTTTATGCAATGGTGCCCTCTGAAGGGCTACACCCACATAATTATCACAACAGCCAATTATCTGCATGGTTCAACCCCCACGTCTCCTCCCCTCAGATAACAGGTAACACAATTAAAACAGACACAATTTTAACCATATTCTGGATGTACCCCAAATACAGGGGGTACACCTTTAAGTCCCGCACCATTCAATATCTCTCACCCAGGGGAACAACATATACAAAAATGGCATGAATCAGACCAGGGGTTCAAAAGTTAGTAAAAGTATGTTTTTACACATAACACACAGACATTGCACATATCCCCCATACAATACACATATAGGACAATAGGTGAGTCACACCTCCCTGGCAACTTGGATACAATCAGACAATGATTAGATTACACTTCTTTGTTCTTATCAGAGAATGAAAACACTTTGGAAAATGCAAGGATCCTTTACAACTTTCTTATCTCTTGAATCTCTGTAACAGGATTATCTATTAGCCTAGGTCTGCAAAAGTCTGGCTAATATTCTGAGCCAATATATTCTGTAGAACATCAACCAACATATATATAGTAGGATCATATTTTAACCATAATAATCATAAAACAGTTTAAAACAGTGATGGGTTCCGCTACATATAGTATGTTCAGTTACTATGGATACTATGTGTTAATCTTGCAAGGTTCCTGAAAGGGTACAGGGAAGGAGAAAAATATACAGCCTGCAAATATATATATGAAAAAAACAAGTCAGAGGTGCTCATCAGAGAATGAACTAACCTTAATAGGTTAGTTCTATGGCCATGATAAGCCACTCTGAGAGCAACCTCTTTTAGCTCACTTGTGCCCTTCACAGGGAGAAATATCCTGTAGTATATCAGTCTGGTCTCACTCAAAAGTGACCCAGACCCGAAATGCCAGGCAATTCTACAGTGAACAGGAGAAACAGCAAACCGCAGACGCATTTCGGCCTTTATGGGCCTCATAAGTGAGGTGCACAAGTGAACTAAAAGAGGTTGCTCTCAGAGTGGCTTATCATGGCCATAGAATTAATTTATTAAGGTTGGTTCGTTCTCTGATGAGCGCCTCTGACTTTGTTTTTTTGTTTATGCAAATTACCCTTAGGGCTTAGTCAACCTAAGGGTAATAGGGGACTCCATACGTGGACCCCTTGCTCACTGTTCTTTAGGGAATTCAGCTGCACCTCACTGACGAGGCCCATAAAGACGAAAACGCGTCTGGGTTTGCTGTTTCTTCTGTGCAGGGTAGAGTTGCCTGGTATTTGGGGCTGGGTCACTCTAGTGAGTGAGACCAGACTGATATACCACAGGATATTTCTCCCTGTGAAAAGCACAAGTGAGCTAAAAGAGGTTGCTCTCAGAGTGGCTTATCATGGCCATAGAATTAATCTATTAAGGTTGGTTTGTTCTCGGATGAGCACCTCTGACTTTGTTTTTATATATATATATATATATATATATATATATATATATATATATATATATATATATATATATATATATATATATATGTGTACATATAACTAAATTACATTTTACTTTTTTTTTTGTCACAGAAGTCAAAATAGGTGAACCTTATAGTATTTTTTGTGCTGAATACAAATTTCTCTATCACGTAAGGAATTTGAGAGACAGTGATTTTAAGTTTACAGTATTACATATTTTTACAATACGTACATAGTAAAGGACTAACTCCCCTAAAAGGTAGAAGTATAGGATTGTCTCCTGTATTGTCTCAGAAGTATCCCTCTTAAGGGTCCAACAGTAATCAGCAAGTACTGGAAATGTCCTGGTTGTTTGCTTTATGCTTCCCTAAGAAGTTCTGGCAAACACTCTTGAAAGATTTCCATACAGCCTTTTCAGCCTGGTTCAACTGACTATCAAAGTTCTCATCTTTAATCAGTTGTCTTATTTGAGGTTCTATCACTAAATTAATCACTAAAGTTTCTACATAAGCATGTAGACTTCTTAGATTGTGTTCATATTATATAAGCTTACATAGTCAGTATGTGGATATATGTTAAGACAACTCAAAAACAGGGTGACCCATAAGGTCAAAGGCTTGGTTCTTGTTGCTATTTTCTAGCCATTAGTCCATTTTGTACAGATGTCTAATTAATGGATTCATATTTTGTAGTTGCACATATATTTGTATTATTTTAACTACATCATGATCTTCAATAAAGTTTTTAATTTTAGGTTTCAAAATGGAAAATATTTTTGTTTAGATTTTCTAGTTAAGCACCAAAAGTAGGAACATTTTTGTTCACTGTCAAATCATGGCAGATGTAACCAGATAGATTCTTGAGCATTCTGGATTTTCTCTTTCGGCTTTTCTATGGTTTCCAAATTGTTGATTTGAGGAATGTCTTAAAAATTTACAAAATCTCTACCTAGCATGACATGATAAGGCAGGTTAGTGATACCCGGCGCAGTGATTGTCATCTTTTTCCCACGTACCTCAAGTGTTGCTGTACTTATAGGGTAGAGATTCGCTGTTACATTTGTCACATTTACTTGTCTCAGTCCAGGCTTTCTAACCCAATTATTGGTTATAGTCTTCATGGTATTAAACCGTCTTTGAATGCTATAGCCCTCTCCCTTGATCAATGTGAGAGTTCATTAACCTCCCTGGCGGTATAATTATGTCAGTATAAAATACTGACATAATCATAACACCTTTTGACGCCATTACCCCTTTAAATCTCCTCCCCTTATCCTACTCCTCCCCCCTCCCCTTATCCTCCTCCTCCTCCCTTATCCTCCTCCTCTCCCCTTTCTCCCCTTATCCTCCTCATCCTTCCCCCTTACCCTCCTCATCCTTCCCCCTTATCCTCCTCCCTTATCCTCCTCATCCTTCCCCCTTATCCTCCACCTCCCTCAACCTCCCTTTCCCCCCTCGTCCTTCTCCCTTTCCCCCCATCCTCCTTTTCCCCCTCATCCTCCTTATCCTCCTTTCCCCTCATACTCCTCATCCTCCTTTCCCCCCTCATCCTCCTTTTCCCACCCTCATCCTCCTTTTCCCCCCCTCATCCTCCTTTTCCCCCCCTCATCCTCCTTTCCCCCCCCCTCATCCTCCTTTCCCCCCCCCCTCATCCTCCTTTTCCACCCTCATCCTCCTTTTCCACCCTCATCCTCCTTTTCCCCCCTTCATCCTCCTTCCCATCCTCCTCCCTCCTTCCCATCCTCCTCCTCCCTCCTTCCCCACTTATCCTCCTCCCTTATCCTCCTCACCCTTCCCCCTTATCCTCCACCTCCCTCCTCCTCCTCCCTTTCCCCGCTCGTCCTTCTCCCTTTCCCCACTATCCTCCTTTTCCCCCTCACCCTCCTCATCCTCCTTTCCCCCTCATACTCTTCATCCTCTTTCCCCCCATCCTCCTTTCCCCCCCTCATCCTCCTTTTCCCCACTCATCCTCCTTTTCCCCCTCCCTCCTTCCCATCCTCCTCCTCCTTCCCATCCTCCTCCTCCTCCCTCCTTCCCATCCTCAGCCTCGCTCCTTCCCCTCTCCCCCCCTCTCCAATAACATCCCTTTCCCCTCTCTTCTCTCTTCTTACCAGCATCCGTCAGCTCCTCCTGTTGATACTCCCCCCCCCCCCCCCGCAGCGTGTCTTATGTCTTACGCTGGAACCGTTATATGCTAATGACGTGACGTCACAAGCGCGTCACGTCATTAGATGCACTGCGGGGGAAGTATGAGCAGCAGAAGCTGATCAGATGCTGGTAAGAAGAGAGAAGAGAGGGGAAAGGGATGTTATTGGAGAGGGAGGAAGGAGGGAGGATAAGAATGGAGGAGAGGAATGGGAAGGAGGAGGAATGGTGTGCTGAGGGGGCCCAGGAAAATTCGGCTCAAGCTTACCGCTTTAGGATGCAAACATTAACACAGAGCCACGCTCGGGATTACCGCTAGAAAGGTTAATAGACCGGTATCTCTTTGTGAATGTAACAAACTCTGGGATCTCTTGTTCCAGTCTCATAAGCGTGAAGAAAGATCACCAGCAATTTAATAATTTTCCCTAATCGATTATTTTCAGGACACAGCCATTTATTTTGCTAGATGCAACAGATCAAACATCTGTGAGCGAAGGTCTCACTGTAGCTCAGTAGAGGGCAGCATGGAGTATGTTCTCTGGAGTGGAATAGCATGACTTTCTTCAACAATACAGAGTCTGTTATAAGTCCATTATATCTTTCTAAAACTAATACCCAGTTGTATTCCTAAACACCTCTATTACCAATTAATTACGTTCCTACAGCAATTTTACCATAAAAACGTTTACATCGCTGTGAGTACTGAAATAGTTAACTTTCCTGAGCAGCTGATTTGATGCACCAGAGCAGACATGATTTAAGACTGCTCCTGGAATATGGGTAAGGCTACTGATAAACTAAGAATGTGAAGCCTGATTAAGCTGAAGGAATGACACACACACACAGAAGTGTTTCAAGTGTGTCAAGACAGCAGCCTGCATCTTTTGATTGTTTTCAGCAGAGTGGAGAACTGGAGATCCGCAGAATACAGGCCATTGATTATGAACAGACTATTGAATTGTTTGATTTGTTTTTGGTCCACCCAGGTTTAGGTGGATGAGAGCTGGTTGGTGAGGGATCTGTTATCAGCAGAAGCTAGGCCTGTTATTTTCTTTGATTTGTTTGGATTTATTATGTTTGTATCACTGGCTAAAATTGTAGTAAAACTTGGAAAATGTATAACAGCCTTTTGTGTCATAAAATATAATATATTTCAATATGCCAACTTACATTACATTACATTATTATTGCTCTTTATTTATAAAGCACCAGAAATTGTCATAGCCCTATTTGCAAAGGTAGAGTGAGTACAATAGGCAAGTTACAAGGGGGCAACAAATGATAAGGTATGTACAGTAGAAATATAATACAATAGGGCAACCTACAATTTGTGCAACCAAGCCGAAGTCCCTTAAACGCTAGACGATTGTATTAATTTATTCTTAAATCAATTTTGTTAGACAGGAAAATGATGTACTGTTCTCATCTGATCTGGCGTAAGTTACCATGTCTAAAGATGCATTATCTTGGGTACAGTGGTCACTCTGTCATGTGATCACATGATGGCTTTGATTCTGCCCGGTGAGTATATCCATGTACATTCAGTTTGCTATAATACACGTTAGCAATGTACAGTATATTTGCTAATGTTGTTTATATTTAAATATTTTTAAGAAAAGAGCATTACTTTGGATTATATTACACTCTAATGAAGCACTTTCCAAAAAACATGTTCCATGCAACTTTAGGTTCCATTTTGTATGAGCAGAAGATGATTGCTACAAAGGGTTATTCTCTGTGGAAATCTTTGTGATGACCTTTAAAGGTTCATGAGAAGACTTTATGAGGTTCTGGTAGGGGTTGTGATGACTTGTGACCTTTGGAGACCTGGGAATGGTTTTGGACGACGCGGAAGCATTTTGAAGTACAAGGAATTGGCTTGTGTGCTCCTCGGGAGCCACTGTAAAGGCCTTGGGTACCATCAATATTTAAATAAATTGGGTAAGATGAAGTACCGGCTTATTTTCCAGAGCATGCAATTAATTTAATTCTTGCAGTGAGGTAAAGGAGCTGGCAGTATGGGTTTATTTATTTCACAATACCTTTGCAAATGTGCAACATGTTGTAATCCTTGCATGATGAAAATAGCTTTCTTTGACCCTTCCTGTTATCTGCCCTCCACTTTTGTTTCCTATTCTCTATCAGCCACTTTGTTTTTAGGGTTAGGTTAAGGGTTAGGGTAATGGTAGTGGATGGCAGATAACATAATCTCCTTGCTATATGTTTTTCTTTATTTCGGGTTACCATTTAAAGTGCAAATTCAATCTAAACGTAAGTTTATTAATTACCAATTATAATTATTAATTACTTTTAGAGCTCCGAAACTATAGACCTCTGTGTAAGTCATGTGCAAAATAAATAGCTGCCATACTCCAGCGGGTGATTTTATCTCATCAGTCCACTTCTCACTGAACACAACAGGTTTAGAGCTGCAGGTAGTAATTGGTATTTACTTGCACTAATGGCCCCATTAGGCAGCCATTGCAGTCTGTCTATTCCAGGTAGATAAGAAGAGCCGATTGACATTTGCAACAGGCAATGTAAAAAAATGCATTTTTATAACCGCATTCAACTGATAAAGTACTTCTAATTACCTATACTTATCTGGAACTTTAGCTGTGTCACTTTAAGGCACTGCTAGTTGGTGATGTCACTGCAAGACGTGACTATTAGTACTGTGGTTTCTGGCTGTATCAGATAGGACATTTCTCTTATCTACCATGTGATACACTGGTTACTGCAGAAGGATCTATCCTGTTATGGTGTCGGGACAGGTCTGCCACTGCAGTGCAGCCTCCAACCACTAGATGGCGCTGCCGATATTTTGCAGCGCTGCCGATATGTGAGAAAAGGTCTAAGCTTATAATGTTAGCCTAACAGTAACCCCAACCCTAACCCTAACAGTTTACCTAAGCCTTGACTCTACGCTACCATAAGATGATAGGTCCCTGCAGAAAACTAACAACCAAGACAATGCCTACATCAAGTATATAATAATCACATTTAAAAGTTTATATAGGAAAGACTGTATTTATTTTTTTGGGACGGTGTAAAAGCCGGAACTGAACCAATCGAGCCGGAACATGCCGCTTATAAAATAAATCAATATCACTGGGACGTGTTAAATAATCTTGAGAACAATATTTAAGAACAAAAAACAATTCAATATAATATGTCATTATCCATTTAAAAAACAAAATATCACCCGGAACAGGCTGCAAAACATTCCCTATTTTTTCTTTATTTACTCATTAACCAGTGTAGTTCTTTAATAGATCATATTGTAACAGAGAGACTACAGATGGCAGGTAATAAATCACTTAAGGTAAGTTTATTTTAGTTTTACTTTCATTAAATGCTTGTGGCAAAGGGGACGATGTAAAAACCGGAGCGGAACGGGCCGGAACAGGCCATTAATAAAAGAAATCAATGACAATAACACTGAGATGCAAAAAACGGCCGGAACGCACACTTTATAAAGGCAATTCATGCTAAAATCATTGGGATGTGTTAAATATAATTGAGAACTATATTTAAGAGCCAAACTCCATCTGATAGTATGCTTAATTAACCCTTAACATGCCAGAATACAATATTTAGCAAAAAGGAACCGGAACAGCGACTTTTCAGACGGTCAAAAATACCAAATTCACAAAATACACATAACTAGGTGGGATTCATGTAATAACCTCCATAAATTCCACAGAAACTAATTTCAAATACCCGTTCAGGCCCAGAATACAATATTTCTCAAAATTACCGCTGCAACTCTACTATGTCTGCTTGGATGTGGTGTATTTTCCTTTTCTCACAATAAATACCATAAAAAAAAACAAAAAAAAACAATGTGAAACAATTTATTTCCTCTGGACTGCCCCTCTGCAGACTTGTGCACAGTTGGCTGAACAGAACGTTATTTCTGAATCCTGGTATTTCTTGTTTTCAATGGGAATTTATAATGAGAGTTGCCTCGAGCTTGACAAAGAGAGGCGAGGCCCGAAAGTTACGGTTTGACAGGCCTTGCGATGAGCGCTCAAGGTGAGGCCCGCAAGACTTTGAAACAGACTGGCAATGAGCACCAAAGGCGTAGGCCTTTGGCGCTCATCTTAAGGCATGCAAGACTTTGAAAATATTACGGCTTTAACTGACACATTTTTTTTTATGCCCGTAACTTGGAAGCCGTCACAAGACCGCCAAAAGACACCAATTAATTTAAAAAAGTACTTACAACCTCACACACAGCACTCAAGGCTGTAAGTGAGGTTGCAAGCTAATATGATGTTTAATTGGCGTTTTTGGGAGGTCTAAGCGAGAATAAAATGGCGGACATAAAAACTTAATTTAAAAATAAAAAGGCTCACAACGAGGCTTAGGCGCTCATCGCGAGGCGCGCAAGACTTCAAGAGGGAGAGGGAGAAGAAAGACATAGGGGAAGGAGAGGGGGAGAGAGTGCAAAGAGACAGGGCTGAGGGGGGAAAGAGACACAGGGAAGGGAAATAAGGGGGGAAAAACAAAGCTCAGGGACAGGGGGCTAAGAGACAGCAGGAGACAGAGAGTGGGAAACAGACACAGGGGTCAGAGAGTGGCTCGCAAAAACCACCAAAGGCGCTTAGTGCAGATCTCGCGATGAGCGCCCAAGGCGATCATCCCTGGGCTTGCGATGAGCGCAAAAGGTGCTCAGAACGACAGTGACGGGTTGGACGACACCTCCATGGCATATAAATTGATAAGACTTCCATGGCATAGGGCACAGTTTTAGTGCCATGGAGGTCTCTTGAGTCAGCTTTAGAGGCATGTTTCTGCCCCTCTTGGTGGTCATCAGTTTGTGAAGGAGAGAAAAATGGCTTTATTACAATACATTGAAAATATTTATTGATCTTAACTGCTTAAAAGATTGTCCTAGTTTACGAAACACATCTCAGGTCTGATAAATATGTAACAAACTAACAACATTAGCCGAGGTCCAGGCAGTGAGAGGAACGTTTTTGAAAATCTTTTTCTTAAAGGACTATTTTCAACAGGACCGTATTTATGGTTATTACATGAATCCACCAAGTTATGTCTATTTGGGGAATTTGGTATTACTGACCCTCTAAAAAGTCGCTGTCCTGGGTGATTATGCAAAATACTGTCTTCTGGTCCGGAACGGGTGCTTGAAATTACTTTCTGTGGAATTTATGAAGTTTATTACATGAATCCCACCTAGTTATGTGTATGTGGTGAATTTGGTAGTACTGACCCTCTAACAAGTCGCCGTTCCGGGTCATTTTGGAAAATATAGTATTCTGCCCGGAATGGGTACTTGAACCCCACCTAGTTATGTGTATGTGGTGAATTTGGTATTTTGACCCTCTGGAAACTTGCTGTTCTGGGTCATTTTTGCTAAATATTGTATTCTGGCATGCTAAAGGGTTAATTAAGCTTACTATCAGATGGGGTTTGGCTCTTAAATATAATTCTCAATTATATTTAACACATCCCAATGATTTCAGCCTCAATTCCCTTTATAAAGTGTGCGTTCCAGCCTGTTTTTGCCTGTTCCGTTTGATATTTTGTTTTTTAATTGGCTAATAAAGTATTATATCAAATTGGTTTTGGTTCTTATATATTGTTCTCAATATTATGCAACGAATCCCAGTGATATTGTCATTGATTTCTTTTATAAATTGCCTATTCCGTCCCGTTCCGTTCCGTTCTTTACACCGTACCTTGGCGAAGCTGTATTTTAGCTTTTACAATTAAAACTTAGTTTTAAAATGATTTAAAATATTCTAATTATAATCCATGAAGCATGGTAATATACCTTGCTTCTCTCTGGTGTTAGATTTACCATGGGGGCCTGTCCCTGTCATCCAATGAGCTGTAAGACATTGGCTTGTCAACCAATGAGCTCCTAATATAGACATGCCCCCGGGCAGACACTTTTTTTTAACATTTAAAGTCGCCTTATATAGCGTTTGCTTTCATGAGAACATTTGTAACAAGGCTAATCATTGTATTCTATATCCGTGACAGCAGGAACTCTCCTGATCCTCCTTAAGTAGAAAGGGGGCGCGGCGGGGCGGGGCTGGCTACGTGTAGTATGCTGGGATTCTATGGGATATCTGCGTGTATACAATGCCAGGGAAACGGTGTAGCAGCGGGGTCACGTGATTGTGATGACACGCCGGCTTGGGAAAGCCTTTTCCTGGAAACAGTCAGTGGGGGAGTAGAGGGCGTGACACAAACAGGAGTGACAGCAGCGAGGTACACAGGACAGTGACATGGCGGCACAGGACGGGGACCTAGCTATGGACCAGGCAGTGGCAAACTGGATCATATGGGATAAGGTGAGAGGCACATAATACATGGAGCTGGGCCATGGACTGGGGCAAGAGGAGAGATATAATACATGGAGCTGGGACAAGGAGTGGGGCAAGGGGAGAGGTATATAATACATGGAGCTGGGACATGGACTGGGGCAAGGGGACAGGTACATAATACATGGAGATGGGACCTGGACTGGGGCAAGGGGACAGGTATATAATACATGGAGATAGGACATGGAGTGGGGCAAGGGGACAGTACATAATACATGGAGCTGGGCCATGGACTGGGGCAAGAGGAGAGATATAATACATGGAGCTGGGACAAGGAGTGGGGCAAGGGGAGAGGTATATAATACATGGAGCTGGGACATGGACTGGGGCAAGGGGACAGGTACATAATACATGGAGCTGGGACATGGAGTGGGGCAAGGGGACAGGTATATAGACCGGTACATAATACATGGAGCTGGGACTTGGACTGGGGCAAGGGGACAGGTATATAGACAGGTACATAATACATGGAGCTGGGACATGGAGTGGGGCAAGGGGAGAGGTATATAATACATGGAGCTGGGCCATGGGCTGGGGCAAGGGGACAGGTACATAATAAATGGAGCTGGGACATGGAGTGGGGCAAGGGGAGAGGTATATAATACATGGAGCTGGGCCATGGACTGGGGCAAGGGGACAGGTATATAATACATGGAGATGGAACCTGGACTGGGGCAAGGGGACAGGTACATAATACACGGAGCTGGGACATGGACTGGGGCAAGGGGACAGGTATATAATACATGGAGTGGGGCAAGGGGACAGGTACATAATACGTGGAGATGGGACCTGGACTGGGGCATGGGGACAGGTACATAATACATGGAGCTGGGACATGGACTGGGGCAAGGGGACAGGTATATAATACATGGAGTGGGGCAAGGGGACAGGTACATAATACGTGGAGATGGGACCTGGACTGGGGCATGGGGACAGGTACATAATACACGGAGCTGGGACATGGACTGGGGCAAGGGGACAGGTATATAATACATGGAGTGGGGCAAGGGGACAGGTACATAATACGTGGAGATGGGACCTGGACTGGGGCATGGGGACAGGTACATAATACATGGAGCTGGGACATGGACTGGGGCAAGGGGACAGGTACATAATACATGGAGTGGGGCAAGGTGACAGGTACATAATACGTGGAGATGGGACCTGGACTGGGGCAAGGGGACAGGTACACATTTAGGTTTCATTCAAAATCATTGTCCCATGTAATATGCCTATGTTAAACATGTCCCCAAAAAGGTTGAGAGCTGGATGTGCAGTATAGTGTCCTAGCCTAAAAGGGGCCATGTCTCAGCGGCATATTGCTGAATGTAGCTATGGCATGGTCACTAATTGGTTAGTATGAGACACATTGCATAGCAAGTACAGCAGAATCTGTGTCTCCATGGGCTACAGAGGGCAAGCAAACTGATAATATAAATGTTTATTTAGTAGAAACAGAGCTTATAAGCACTTTCTAATAAAGTACATAAAAGTAAATAGATACGTATATTATATACCTAGTAGAATCCAGAAACCTTATATATTCGTATCAGAACATGCCTTTGTGCCTCAAATCATCACATTTTCATTCCCTGTGATTTATATATATATATATCAGTTTAGACATGGGTACTCCATTTTGTAACAATGTAGTTATTTCGTAACAGTAGTGATGAGCTGTTATTTATTACATGTTGTGTAATATACAGTAAATAGAATTCTTCCCCTGGGCATTGCTGCTGTTATTGAATGAATACAAAACTTTATAAGGAAGCAGTTACAAAGAGATATGCTAAACATCTTGTTTCAATAGAGAGCTACAGGACACTGATATATAAGTTTGTGTGTTTGGCCTATGTGCAAATATTTAAAATGATGTGTCGGAGGGACTGTCTTTTGTAGATAGTTTGAAGAAATGGTGACAAAAGGTGTTGTTAGATCCCATACAATTACATTTTCCTAGTGAATTATATACCAGCACTAAATACTGACTTAAGTCCCTATAATAAGTTGTTGAAGTGAGGATAAAATGTGGCCAAATACTAAAAAATATATTTCTAGGCTGTGTATCACTTTAATTATATAAGTATTCCAACAGTTTCTACAATTATGAATGAATTAGTCAGTCTGCCGAGATCGCTATCACTAAATGTGTCCCAAAAACTATTTGTTGCAACCTCAATAGTGTAACAACTGGATATGTTGCAAAAAAATGACCAGGCTATACTGTTTGGGCAGTTATTTAGTTATTTTGTAGCAGACTTCTTGTTGCTCAGATTACTCTGTAGCAATATGAGAATAACTAATGTAAAGTATCTATTGAATGTATATACCTTTTTGTGATCAGCTATAAAAGGACCTTTTTATCCAGGAGGGGTTGGGGGGAGAATGGAAAGGGAGAGGGTGGGAAGGAGTAAGAAAAGGGAGAGGGTGGGAAGGAGTAAGAAAAGGGAGAGGGTGGGAAGGAGTAAGAAAAGGGAGAGGGTGGGAAGGAGTAAGAAAAGGGAGAGGGTGGGAAGGAGTAAGAAAAGAGAGGGAGAGGGTGGGAAGGAGTAAGGGAAGAGAGAGAGAGGGTGGGAAGGAGTAAGAGAAGAGAGAGAGAGAGGGTGGGAAGGAGTGAGAGAGAGAGAGGGTGGGAAGGAGTAAGAGAAGAGAGAGAGAGAGGGTGGGAAGGAGTAAGAGAAGAGAGAGAGAGAGGGTGGGAAGGAGTAAGAGAAGAGAGAGAGAGGGTGGGAAGGAGTAAGAGAAGAGAGAGGGTGGGAAGGAGTAAGAGAAGAGAGAGAGAGAGAGAGAGGGTGGGAAGAAGTAAGAGAAGAGAGAGAGAGAGGGTGGGAAGGAGTAAGAGAAGAGAGAGAGAGAGGGTGGGAAGGAGTAAGAGAAGAGAGAGGGTGGGAAGGAGTAAGAGAAGAGAGAGAGAGAGAGAGAGGGTGGGAAGAAGTAAGAGAAGAGAGAGAGAGAGGGTGGGAAGGAGTAAGAGAAGAGAGAGAGAGAGAGGGTGGGAAGGAGTAAGAGAAGAGAGAGGGTGGGAAGGAGTAAGAGAAGAGAGAGAGAGAGAGAGAGAGAGGGTGGGAAGAAGTAAGAGAAGAGAGAGAGGATGGGAAGGAGTAAGAGAAGAGAGAGAGGATGGGAAGGAGTAAGAGAAGAGAGAGAGGATGGGAAGGAGTAAGAGAAGAGAGAGAGGATGGGAAGGAGTAAGAGAAGAGAGAGAGAGGGTGGGAAGGAGTAAGAGGAGAGAGAGAGGATGGGAAGGAGTAAGAGAAGAGAGAGAGAGAGAGGGTGGGAAGAAGTAAGAGAAGAGAGAGAGAGGGTGGGAAGGAGTAAGAGAAGAGAGAGAGAGGATGGGAAGGAGTAAGAGGAGAGAGAGAGAGAGGGTGGGAAGGAGTAAGAGAAGAGAGAGGGTGGGAAGGAGTAAGAGAAGAGAGAGAGCGAGGGTGGGAAGAAGTAAGAGAAGAGAGCGAGGGTGGGAAGAAGTAAGAGAAGAGAGCGAGGGTGGGAAGAAGTAAGAGAAGAGAGCGAGGGTGGGAAGGAGTAAGAGAAGAGAGAGAGAGGGTGGGAAGGAGTAAGAGAAGAGAGAGAGGATGGGAAGGAGTAAGAGAAGAGAGAGAGGATGGGAAGGAGTAAGAGAAGAGAGAGAGGATGGGAAGGAGTAGGAGAAGAGAGAGAGGATGGGAAGGAGTAAGAGAAGAGAGAGAGAGAGGGTGGGAAGGAGTAAGAGAAGAGAGAGAGGATGGGAAGGAGTAAGAGAAGAGAGAGAGGATGGGAAGGAGTAAGAGAAGAGAGAGAGAGAGGATGGGAAGGAGTAAGAGAAGAGAGAGAGAGAGGATGGGAAGGAGTAAGAGAAGAGAGAGAGAGAGGATGGGAAGGAGTAAGAGAAGAGAGAGAGGATGGGAAGGAGTAAGAGAAGAGAGAGAGGATGGGAAGGAGTAAGAGAAGAGAGAGAGGATGGGAAGGAGTAAGAGAAGAGAGAGAGGATGGGAAGGAGTAAGAGAAGAGAGAGAGAGAGGATGGGAAGGAGTAAGAGAAGAGAGAGAGAGAGAGGGTGGGAAGGAGTAAGAGAAGAGAGAGAGAGAGGATGGGAAGGAGTAAGAGAAGAGAGAGAGGATGGGAAGGAGTAAGAGAAGAGAGAGAGGATGGGAAGGAGTAAGAGAAGAGAGAGAGGATGGGAAGGAGTAAGAGAAGAGAGAGAGGATGGGAAGGAGTAAGAGAAGAGAGAGAGGATGGGAAGGAGTAAGAGAAGAGAGAGCGAGAGGGTGGGAAGGAGTAAGAGAAGAGAGAGAGAGAGGGTGGGAAGGAGTAAGAGAAGAGAGAGGGTGGGAAGGAGTAAGAGAAGAGAGAGAGCGAGGGTGGGAAGGAGTAAGAGAAGAGAGAGGGTGGGAAGGAGTAAGAGAAGAGAGAGAGCGAGGGTGGGAAGAAGTAAGAGAAGAGAGCGAGGGTGGGAAGAAGTAAGAGAAGAGAGCGAGGGTGGGAAGAAGTAAGAGAAGAGAGCGAGGGTGGGAAGGAGTAAGAGAAGAGAGAGAGAGGATGGGAAGGAGTAAGAGAAGAGAGAGAGGGTGGGAAGGAGTAAGAGAAGAGAGAGAGAGAGGGTGGGAAGGAGTAAGAGAAGAGAGAGAGAGAGGGTGGGAAGGAGTAAGAGAAGAGAGAGAGAGAGGATGGGAAGGAGTAAGAGAAGAGAGAGAGAGAGAGGGTGGGAAGGAGTAAGAGAAGAGAGAGAGAGAGAGGGTGGGAAGGAGTAAGAGAAGAGAGAGAGAGAGAGGGTGGGAAGGAGTAAGAGAAGAGAGAGAGAGAGGATGGGAAGGAGTAAGAGAAGAGAGAGAGGATGGGAAGGAGTAAGAGAAGAGAGAGAGGATGGGAAGGAGTAAGAGAAGAGAGAGAGGATGGGAAGGAGTAAGAGAAGAGAGAGAGGATGGGAAGGAGTAAGAGAAGAGAGAGAGGATGGGAAGGAGTAAGAGAAGAGAGAGAGGATGGGAAGGAGTAAGAGAAGAGAGAGAGGATGGGAAGGAGTAAGAGAAGAGAGAGAGGATGGGAAGGAGTAAGAGAAGAGAGAGAGGATGGGAAGGAGTAAGAGAAGAGAGAGAGGATGGGAAGGAGTAAGAGAAGAGAGAGAGGATGGGAAGGAGTAAGAGAAGAGAGAGAGAGAGGATGGGAAGGAGTAAGAGAAGAGAGAGAGAGAGGATGGGAAGGAGTAAGAGAAGAGAGAGCGAGAGGGTGGGAAGGAGTAAGAGAAGAGAGAGAGAGAGGGTGGGAAGGAGTAAGAGAAGAGAGAGGGTGGGAAGGAGTAAGAGAAGAGAGAGAGCGAGGGTGGGAAGAAGTAAGAGAAGAGAGCGAGGGTGGGAAGAAGTAAGAGAAGAGAGCGAGGGTGGGAAGAAGTAAGAGAAGAGAGCGAGGGTGGGAAGAAGTAAGAGAAGAGAGCGAGGGTGGGAAGGAGTAAGAGAAGAGAGAGAGCGAGGGTGGGAAGGAGTAAGAGAAGAGAGAGAGAGAGGGTGGGAAGGAGTAAGAGAAGAGAGAGAGAGAGGGTGGGAAGGAGTAAGAGAAGAGAGAGGGTGGGAAGGAGTAAGAGAAGAGAGAGGGTGGGAAGGAGTAAGAGAAGAGAGAGAGCGAGGGTGGGAAGAAGTAAGAGAAGAGAGCGAGGGTGGGAAGGAGTAAGAGAAGAGCGAGAGGGTGGGAAGGAGTAAGAGAAGAGAGAGAGGGTGGGAAGAAGTAAGAGAAGAGAGCGAGGGTGGGAAGAAGTAAGAGAAGAGAGCGAGGGTGGGAAGAAGTAAGAGAAGAGAGCGAGGGTGGGAAGGAGTAAGAGAAGAGAGAGGGTGGGAAGGAGTAAGAGAAGAGAGAGGGTGGGAAGGAGTAAGAGAAGAGAGAGGGTGGGAAGGAGTAAGAGAAGAGAGAGAGCGAGGGTGGGAAGAAGTAAGAGAAGAGAGAGAGGATGGGAAGGAGTAAGAGAAGAGAGAGAGAGAGGATGGGAAGGAGTAAGAGAAGAGAGAGAGAGAGGGTGGGAAGGAGTAAGAGAAGAGAGATAGAGAGGATGGGAAGGAGTAAGAGAAGAGAGAGAGAGGGTGGGATGGAGTAAGAGAAGAGAGAGAGAGGGTGGGATGGAGTAAGAGAAGAGAGAGAAAGGGTGGGAAGGGGTAAGAGAAGAGAGAGAGGGAGAGGGTGGGATGGAGTAAGAGAAGCGAGAGAGGGTGGGAATGAGTAAGAGAAGAGAGAGAGAGGATGGGAAGGAGTAAGAGAAGAGAGAGAGAGGGTGGGATGGAGTAAGAGAAGCGAGAGAGGGTGGGAATGAGTAAGAGAAGAGAGAGAGAGAGGATGGGAAGGAGTAAGAGAAGAGAGAGCGAGAGGATGGGAAGGAGTAAGAGAAGAGGGAGAGCTAGACAAGAGAGAAAGACGGTAAAGTAGTAGGCAAAGGAGAGATGAGAGAGAGAGAGAGAGACAGGAGAGACATGGGGCATAAAGTTATATGATACCGTCATTTATGATGGCAAGTTACTAGTAAATAAAAGCATAATTTGATGCATTTTAAAAAATAGTACATTTTCCATTTGGTCTGTTAACCTATTAATTGTGTTAACATTCTTTTTATATGTAGATGAGATGAAGGTGTAGATACTGTTCTATAATCAATAGATATGCATTGCAAACAAAATATTGTTATAATAAGCTTCTTTTTTTTTTTTATCTTAATAATTACAGAACCCCAAAACATCTGACATTGTTAAGCAACTGGTGGCTGATGGGAAGAAAGAGGAACTGCGGAAATGTTTCAGTTCAAGGATGGAGTTTGGTACAGCAGGTCTACGAGCTGCGATGGGCCCCGGGATCTCTCAGATGAATGATCTGACCATTATTCAGACAACTCAGGTATTTATTCTAAGTTCCTTTTCAGTGACCAATAATATCTGAACAATAATCTTACTTATGACAGACCCTCTTTCAGGTATCAATCCGTGTGCATTATACCATTTATAAAAAGAGCTTAAAAGTTTTTATTTATATAAAATGCAATACATTTGATTACATGTGAAATAATGCTTCCCAATAATATAAAGATATTACTATATAAGATATTACAGGTTATTGTGGAGTTTCAAGACCATATAGAAATACAGCTGGTGTCTAACACCGTAATGATTTAATTTGCACAGTCCATAGACAATTTTACATTATTTACAATTAACCCAGCTGATCAAACTTGTTTTGGTGGTTTTATGAACCTTTAAGAAGGGATAAAAAAAGGAAGATGGATACTTTAGTCCCAGTGTAAGAAGTTAATTAAATGAAACCAAACTCTTAAAAAAAAATGACACCAAACAGGTTGGTGTGGGCTGTTGTGTATAAGAGTTACATTGCCTTGCAAAAGTATTCACCCCTTGGCATTTTTTGTGTTTTGACGCCTCACAACCTGGAATTTTTTTTATTTTATTGTGAAGCAAACAACAAATAGGACAAAACAACAGTAAAAGTCAATGTGCATAACTATTCACCCCCTAAAGTCAATACTTTGTAGAGCCACCTTTTGTGGCAATCACAGCTCCAAGTCACTTTGGATAAGTCTCTATGATCTTGCCACATCTTATCACTGGGATTTTTGCCCATTCCTCCTTGCAAAACTGCTCCTGCTCCTTCACGATGGATGGTTTGCGCTTGTGAACAGCAATCTTTAAGTCTGACCACAGATTTTCTATTGGATTGAGGCCTGGGCTTTGACTAGGCCATTCCAACACATTTACATGTTTCCCCTTAAACCACTCAAGTGTTGCTTTAGCAGTGTGTTTGGGGTCATTGTCCTGCTGGAAGGTGAACCTCTGCCCTAGCCTCAAATCACGCACAGAGTGCTACAGGTTTTGCTCAAGAATATCCCTGTGTTTAGCACCATCCATCTTTCCCTCAACTCTGACCAGTTTCCCAGTCCCGGCTGCTGAAAAACATCCCCTCAGCATGATGCTGCCACCACCATGTTTCACTGTGGGGATGGTGTTCTTTGGGTGATGTGATGGGTTGGGTTTGTGCCAGACATAGCGTTTTCTTTGAAAGTTCCATTTTAGTCTCATCAGACCAGAGCACCTTCCTCCATACATTTTGGGAGTCTCCCACATGCCTTTTCGCAAACTCAAAACGTGCCATTTTGTTTTTTGAAAGTAATGGCTTTCTTCTGGCCACTCTGCCATAAAGCCCAACTCTATGGAGCTTACAGTTTATTGTCGTCCTATGTACAGATACTCCAGTCTCTGCTGTGGAACTCTGCAGCTCCTCCAGGGTTACCTTAGGTCTCTGTGCTGCTTCTCTGATTAATGCCCTCCTTGCCTGGTCGGTGAGTTTTGGTGAGCAGCCGTCTCTTGGCAGGTTCGCTGTTGTGCCATGTTCTTTCTATTTGGTTATGATAGATTTGATGGTGCTCCTGGGGATCATCAAAGATTTGGATATTTTTTTATAAACTAACCCTGACTTGTACTTCTCAACAACATTGTCCCTTACTTGTTTGGAGAGTTCCTTGGTCTTTATGGCAGTGTTTGGTTAGTGGTGCCTCTTGCTTAGGTATTTCAAAAAAGGTGTGTATATGTAATGACAGATCATGTGACACTTGCACACAGGTGACACTTGCACACAGTGGAGATTATTTCACTAATTATATGACTTCTGAAGGTAATTGGTTGCACCAGAGGTTTTTATGGGCTTCATAACAAAGGGGGTGAATACATACACACATGACAATTTTCTGTTTTCTATTTCTAAAAAATAGTTTTATGTATATATTTTTCTCGTTTCACTTCACCAACTTAGACTATTGTGTTCTGATCCATCACATAAAATTCAGATTAACAAAACATTGAACTTAAGGCTGTAATGTAACAAAATAGGTAAAAAGTCAAGGGGGTGAATACTTTTGCAAAGCACTGTACCATACCAGCAGAGGCCGATCTACACACTGATTACATTAGGTAATGGGATTGTTTAAATAAGATATAACCTCAATTTGCAACTTGTTTGCCATTACTCAGAATCTGTAGCTGCAATAATGTTGTGTATTGATTAAGCTGATGGGCAGCTGTGTCTACTGACCTAATTGTGACCGATATGTAAGCGAAAAAGCAATTAAATGTTGTATTTGGATTGAAAATGGTTTAAATCACATTTATGTCCATTTTTTAATTTAAATCCTAAATCTAGACAAAATCAAACCTAAGTGATGAGTCTGACAAACTAAATTAGTTAATTGTAAATAAGGTGACCAAGCAAGATTGTGTTTGTGTAAAATTAAGCAGGAATAGCTATCATTTCTACATTGATGAACCATGTATGTGTGAGAGGGACATTTCTGGAGAGCTAGGGTTGCGTTCTTTTGATTCAACATCCTAATTCTGGGCCAGTGAGGGGGAAGGGGTGTGGTGTAAGTTCAATCATATCCAGAGATAAAACAAAGACTCTGGACTTGTACTTGTTCCCTGCTCCCCCCCTTTGCATCAACCATTATTCAGGATAAACACCAAGTCGATACCTGTACTCGTAGACCGAGTCTTAAAAACTTCAGATTTTTCCGAAAACTGTACATACTTCACAAACAAGTGTCTCTTTTTCTGGAATTGTTGAGGTCCTTTAAGGTTATCATGTCTACGTATTAAGATATATTTAAGATATCCTTGTTTGTTAATATCTGGATGCACATATAAGAGCATTTCTCAAGTTTATACACACATACACTTTTTTTTCTGTTTTTAATATTTAAACAAAAAGAGTAGAGAACGAACAATACCCCTTGCTCACTGTGCCTAGGGAGTTCAGCTACACCTCACTGACGAGGCCCGTAGAGGCGAAACGTACGTATCGGGTTTGCTGTTTCTCATGTTCAGGGTAGAATTGCCTGGTATTTCGGGGCTGGGTCACTCTAGTGAGACCAGACTGATATACTACAGGATATTTCTCCCTGTGAAGGGCACAAGTGAGATAAAAGAGTTTGCTCTCAGAGTGGATTATCATGTCCATAGAACTAACCTACTAAGGTTAGTTAGTTCCCTGATTGAGCACCTCTGAACTATTTAATTTTAATATTTAGTAATATTACCGTATTTGCTGCTTCAAATGCTTTTCCTCAGCATTCCCCACCAGGACAACATTTACCAATTGGCAAAAATGAAAGATACATTTACTTCACAGCTGTATTATTGGCGAGTTCATCCACCTAATATGTCTTGTTTGTGATTGCCTGGGGATACTATTGGGACGTTTTTAACTAATTAAATATAGTTCTACCAATGTCATGTGAGTTTTATAATTGAAGGCATATTAAAGGACACTCATTAGAACAAACATGCCTATTATACATCATGCATATAAAACCAAGTGCTCCTTGTATTGTACAGTTTAGACAAGACTGGAAACCATGCAATAGGGTTATATACCGAAAAATTAAGTCATTTTTTTAGTGACCCCGTGAGTAACACTTCCTGTACTTCTGTTACGGATCAATCTTATACAATTTACTGTTGGCTTTGTATGAGTTTTGATTTAGTCCATTATAGCATTTGCATTGCAAAATGGTCTTTTCATTATGTATAATGCAGGGGCTGACAAATGTATCTGAAACTTAAGAACCAGCCGGGTAAATTAGAAGCTTGTCAAACTTCTTGTCAGGCCATAGATTATATATATATATATATATATATATATATATATATATATATATATATATATATATATAATATATATATATATATATCAACTAAGGCTCAATTTGGTCTCTTGCAGGCACAGGATCAGTTTGGGCTCTTGCAGGCACAGGATCAGTTTGGGCTCTTGCAGGCACAGGATCAGTTTGGGCTCTTGCAGGCACAGGGTCAGTTTGGGCTCTTGCAGGCACAGGGTCAGTGTGGGCTCTTGCAGGCACAGGGTCAGTTTGGGCTCTTGCAGGCACAGGGTCAGTTTGGGCTCTTGCAGGCACAGGGTCAGTTTGGGCTCTTGCAGGCACAGGGTCAGTTTGGGCTCTTGCAGGCACAGGGTCAGTTTGGGCTCTTGCAGGCACAGGGTCAGTTTGGGCTCTTGCAGGCACAGGGTCAGTTTGGGCTCTTGCAGGCACAGGGTCAGTTTGGGCTCTTGCAGGCACAGGGTCAGTTTGGGCTCTTAGAGGCACGGCAACATGAGCACTTTCTGCACTGCTACAACTTTATTGTACTTGCACTTCAGGGACAGGTCTCATTCCAAGTACGTAACTTTAAAAAAAAAAAAAAATTCTCTATGCAACACAACTTAAACCAAATTGAGCTTCAGCCGAACTGGACTCAAACTAAGATACCGCTGTATTGGTAACTACGGCTGTTTTTCATATGAGTTATACAAGTCTTCAGGCATTTGTTTTACTTTTATATAGGCTTGGCAACTTAAACGTTTGCACAGGAGAATGGAAATATGAATTGCATACGTGTGCATCTTTTTATTATTACTTTAATAAAACATATGCAGTTATCATATTTTGTGTAGTTAGGCAACTATAATTAGAAAAGTGAGTACTAATTATTTTCCTCTGTGTATGACTTGAATATTTTATTTTTGAAATAAATTTATAATATATGTTATATTTGGTTGACTTTATTTTTCAGGGATTCTGTAGATATCTTGAAAAGAACATCAGTGACCTCAAAGAAAGAGGTGTAGTGATCGGATATGATGCCCGTGCTCACCCTACAAGTGGAGGAAGCAGCAAGAGGTAAGATGGAGAGGAGTTTAACACTGCTCCTCCACCCCATCTCTGCCAGACTAAAGTACAATATTTCATCACTCCCATCTCTCTTCCCAAGACTGGTATTAATCAATCTTCCATCAAAAAAAGAACTAATCATTTCCCTTTTTATTATTTAATTCTCTCTCTGCAGTCTTTAATTCTCCAAAGCTACAGATAACAGTTGATGCACTCATATTGCTAGTTTCCAAAATTCTGTTGCCTCTGGATTATGTAAACTTGGCATTATGAAAAATATATATGTTTGGTAAATCTTAGTGTGTCTAACCATGTAATTGGCAACAAAAATATGTCATTAACTTGATTTAAATATGTGATGCTACTTCTGGAGGCAATCTTAATACTTTAATGTAGGCTGCATGTGTGAGAAAAGGATTTACATTTCTGTAGGAGTTGGCTTGCAGTTATTGTTGCAAGCTGACTTCTTCTGGGCATGTGCAGGGTAAGTGGGCAGCTGTCAAATTTCAAAAGTTCCTGTGGTTTAACAGCTCCCCAACCCCACATTCTCCTCGTTACTCTTATTCTCTTCTGTTCCAATATTCATTAGATAACAACATGCTCCAAGACATAAGAAAGTGCTCACCTCGGACACAATGGAAACATTATATAGGCAAACAGATTCTTTCAAATTAATATTTTCCCTAAAAACAGTTTTATGTACATGTTAAATCAACTGATAACGCTGTTAGTTGGTTACACAATTCAGAAGCATGCACATTTTTTTCCCTAAGTTCACTGATCAGTTATGACTGGCTATTAGGACTTTTTGTTGCTTAATTCCTACATTTACACATAATGCCATAAAAAAAAAAAAGCCTTCACATTACTCCATACAAATGCAGCCACCGGACAGAACTATCTCACTGATTTTGTTCATTCTTTCTCAGCCAGTTTTATTGTTGTTTCATACTTTCTCGAACAGGACTAAGGAAAATAAAAATAATGGTTGTCCTGACAATGGCTGTACTGGCTTGTGTGAGCAAAAGGTTCACAAAAGTGACAAAACGTGGGTGCACTAAATTTTAAATAAAAAAAACAATTAGAGGCAAAACATTAGATGGTGCAAAAAACATAGAAATAAATAGAAAAGGGGGCGAATAAAACAATAATATAGCGTGGTAACTTTATTTTATTGATATTCTATTTTATATGTAACAAATAGATCCAAATATCCACATAAAAGCTAAATGGTAAAGGCCATATACCAAATATATGTGTAGATCACAAAATACGGAATAAAAGGGACATCAAATGCATTTTGTTGGTATAACAACCAACTTTGGGCCCTATACAATTTCCTGTTTCGCAAAGTTAAACCACTAAAAAAACTTGTAATTTTACTGATTTTAGCCCAAAAATGTACTTGAATGTAAAAGCAGCCCCAATGGCATAAAAATGCCTTTGCCCGCCCCCACTCACACCCGCACCCATATACATAACTATGGGGGTCAATTGCGACCTCCATGGCACCTAAAATTTGCACCCAGTGCCACAAGGAGAATACACAATCCCCAATGCCACACAGAAGGACCTCTGTGGCATGAAACATTACCCCCTGCCCACTGGGGTCCTGCTTAATCTGAATTATGGCTATATTGTAATCCAGTAAGATTAAGTCCCAACCCAGTAGTTCCATCCTTGATAGAGAATCGGCTTAGTCAAGCAGCTCTGTCAAGGCAATGGCTGCCCACAGTATTGAAAAATGTATTCGTTAATAAATTGTTGTGTTTTTATTTGTTTTTTTACTTTTTTAAATCAAGTTTAATTCTTCAAAACGGCATTCCATAAATGTGTGGCTTCCAATTACAACATGAGCCTTTTGAAACCTATTATTTAAAATACGTGCCAGAAAATGTGGAGGTTCAGTGCATTTTATTGGTGATAAATGTCAATGAAACTGGTTTTGTTTTCATCTGTTAAGGTTTGCACGACTTGCTGCCACAACCTTTGTGAGTCAAGGAATCCCAGTCTACCTGTTCTCTGGCATTACACCCACACCCTTTGTGGTGAGTATTTATCAGTGGTATCTAATAAGAATAGACACAGAAGGAGAGTTTTATTACTCCTCTCTCCGGCTGCTTCTCTCTGACCTATAACCAATTGCTATAAAACCATTTCTTACTCTGCGTGAAGCGGGTAGATGGGTTCTTTGAAGTTTTTCTGTCGCCTATTACCTCGCACCCTATGACAGACCCCTGGTACCTGGATCTCATAGGTGTGGCTGAACCTGTCCATCCAGAAGAACTTGATCATGTTGGTGAGGGTCCTTGGGCCGGACTGCCCTTGGCTGTCCAGAGCTCTGCAGCCTGTGCGAGACCCCCAAACCTGCATCCAAAATTAATGGGAGGATGAAAGAAAAGATTCCAATTTTCTGACTGATTTTCTCAGGAGGGAATGTCCTTGTAAATTAAGGAGCTTTCCATTAGTCTTGTTGAAAGCATTGGTAGATTCACACGCCACATTCCCAAATTTCCTCTCTGCATTCAAACATCTCCCCCCCAATTAAAGAAATTAATTAGCAGAAAACAAAATAGTAGCTTTCACTGCAGCATAATTTCATATAAAAGGTAGTTTATTAGAGGCTGTATTTTTTTTTTTTTTTTTTTTTACATTCTAAATATTTTTTGCTTATTATCAAGTAAAGAGCATATTTTAAATATTGGACCACAGTGGCCCTTTAAAGTGCTTATTAATTCACCTGAAATGAACAGAGACCTTTTTTACATCCAGGGTCCCTTCCATGAAAATTAATTATTCCAGGAACAAAATAAAGTGATCCTCACAGCAATTAAATATTATTTACAATAGATCAAAATTTAAGTATTTTGTATTGTTTTTTACTTTCTAAAAATATTTCTCAATTATCAAGGGAAGTTCTACAAAGTCGGATGCAATAGATATGACACTTCAGTGATCCTATAAATATGAAAAACACAAGGAACTGAATGTTTAAAAGAAAACAATGCCCTATGCTGTTTTCTAACGTGCTGAACAGCTCTGTTTTTGTACTCACTGAAACCTTCCAAATAGTTCCAACAAAGGTCTGCCCCAGCAGCTCAGTAACTCTGTGTTTCTAGTCTGTTTGTCAGCAGCATGTTGTGAAATGCGTCCAAGAGACAATCTTTGATTGGTTAGTACATCTAGCACTACAGATAAATCGTATGCATGAGTTACAGGGGGGCAGACCTCTGAAGGGACTATTTGGAAGGTTTCAGTGAGTGAAATGCAGCTTTTAAGAACTTGTTTAATAAAAGTAGTTTATTTTAGTATGAAAACAGGGAACCTTCCATATCCCTTTAATATATAAAGCCATTGATTTTTAGTGTTAATAATGTTCCTAATTTCTAACCTACAATTCCCTTTTTTCATAACCCCTTTTTGTTTCTTTAAAGAAGCTCTTATGTGTGATATTTATACTATGCTCTTTTACTGAATAAGGCGATGTGTTTAAATAAACTATGTGACAATAGGCAACATGTTTATATAATGTTTATTTTTTAAATATTTATATATTAGTTATTGTTTAATAAAATGATAGATTTGCTCATAACCGGATTAGTCCGCTCGGAAGGACCTAAAATACGGAAGCCAACTCTATTCTGGTGCAGTGAAAGACTGCTTTAATATTGTGGGATGAATACATTGACCGGCTCCAACTCCTTCCCATAAGCAATGTCTAAGACATGAGCAAGGGCTTGCATTTTCTCTAAAAATGCTTCTTTGCTTATTGTTTCCATACATGTTACGTTTTCCCCAAACTACACTGGTTCTTTACATTTTTGGCAATATTTTATAAAATGGTATAAAACTGTTCAAGACATGAATAATAAAAAAGCAAGAAAGAACAACTCAAAGACAGCAAATACCAATATCCTGGGGTGCTATATATTTTATTGTTCACAAAGTCTATATACAGTAGAGTAATAATCAGTTCCCTGGTGGCCCAGTGGTTGGTTCCCTGGTGGTCCAGTGGTTAGTTCCCTGGTGGTCCAGTGGTTAGGATTCAGTGCTTTCACCTCTGTGACCTGGGTTCGATACCAGTCAGGGAACAAGAGGTCAACCTGAAGTCCAGCTTGTGGTCTGATTCTACAAAGTGGTTGGTAATCACTGATATACACCAGTAGAAGTAGAATGCGGCTGAGTGAGGTGGCTCGGATTTGGGTTTCCATTCTTTCCCAATCTATCTATTGCTTTCTAGTCTCTTTTGATTGATATGCACGGATACATTAATATAAACAGGACCATATTTTGAGACATGTAGTACTTGATTTGTTTAGGAAGCCATACAGTACTTGCATATTAAAACCATATTATTCTAACTATGCTTACAAGTTATTGAGGATTTTAGTAAAATGCAGAGATTACTTTTGATTTCCTACCAATGTGTAGGATGTAAAACATTGTGCCTATGTAAGCAACTCTGGGGTTGGGAAAATGTTATCACATATATAGTTGTGAGCGTACGAGTCGTTGCTCACGCTTGCGGGCTCGCGTAGCGAGCCCGCGGCCCTCGCGAAGCGAGGGCCGTGGCTCGCGTAGCGAGCCGCGGCCCTCGCGTAGCGAGCCGCGGCCCTCGCGTAGCGAGGTCACTGGGCAAGGGCCTCAGTTGCTGGCGAGGTCACTGGGCACGGGTCTCAGTTGCTGGCATGGAGCGCCGAAGGCGCTCCATTTCAGCAACTGAGGCCCCTCGCGAAGCGAGGGCCTTAGTTGCTGGCGAGGTCACTGGGCAAGGGCCTCAGTTGCTGGCATGGAGCGCCGAAGGCGCTCCATGCCAGCAACTGAGGCCCCTCGCGAAGCGAGGGCCTCAGTTGCTGGCGAGGTCACTGGGCACGGGTCTCAGTTGCTGGCATGGAGCGCCGAAGGCGCTCCATGTCAGCAACTGAGGCCCCTCGCGAAGCGAGGGCCTTAGTTGCTGGCGAGGTCACTGGGCAAGGGCCTCAGTTGCTGGCATGGAGCGCCGAAGGCGCTCCATGCCAGCAACTGAGGCCCCTCGCGAAGCGAGGGACTCAGTTGCTGGCGAGGTCACTGGGCAAGGGCCTCAAACCCTCGCAAAATTCACGTCGCTACTCAAAAAACACGACACACAAATTACGACACTCGCTAAATTTTACGAGGCACGCAAACAACGTACGAAACACGTTACCACACATTACGACCTCGCAAACATCGGACGCAACACGCCGACATACAAACATTTAAAACACAATACATACACACAGCACATACATAAAAAACTTACCTACACCAAGAGGGAGCACCCAGGACCTCAAAAATGCAACTTACACCTCGATTTTACTCGAAATAAAACAGTTTAGAGACTAAAAAAAAAACGAAGCGAGAGAAAAAATGGCCGCCGAACAAAACGAAAACGAGGCTACAGCACTCTAAACTCGCAAAACACCACAAGAAACTCGCAAAACACCACAAAACACCTACGGATATTCCGATACAGACCTATACCACACATTACTCGCCATTTTACACCAATGCGGAAGTACACGACTACGCTAACGGTTTGGTCTCGCGCACGCACACTATTACACTGCACACATTCAGCATGCTTATACAGCAGCTCCACACCACTAATGCTGCAGCAACATCAACACAGATTGCCAGCTCTTCATCACAATGCTTCAAAATAGGTACACTATATTCATTTACTAATTTAGCTACCTTACAATTTCATTGCCGTCATTTTTTGACGGGCAATTCGCTAGTTCTTCAATAAAATGCACCTGTTTATAGAATGACTCCATGCAGTGTGTGTTTCTGATATAAGCAGCATGTGTTACATTAGAAAAAGGTAAAAACATAAATATATTTTGAATATATGATTGGCTTGTGGCTCATTCTCATTCCAGCCAATCGGTAATGATATAAATGTATGAGTAGCCCGCTTCAGCCCATGATATCACATACAGGAATGAGAGCATGATCAGTGTATTGTCTGTATAATCACATAGAAAAAAACGTTGGACCTTTTAAAATGTCCTCTATGTTCATTTAAGGAAACATTGCTTTTGACTTTCATATAATTAAGTATACATTTTATTTTTAAATAACTATATTATTTAAGCAGTAGAAATACAGTTTTGGATGTTGAGTACAAATCTTTATTTTAATATGTTATATGTATCTTTTTTTAGCCCTACACTGTGACTCATCTTAACCTATGTGCTGGCATCATGGTGACCGCTTCACATAACCCAAAGCAAGACAATGGATACAAGGTATTTAACCATATTAAATCAAACTAATTTGGGAAAAAATGTAATGTATGTGTTCAAACAGGAGTCCAGATGGAAATAAGTGATGAAACCCTATGTGAATCCTCTCTCATGGATATGATCATCTGAATAATATCTTTCATGTAATACATTCTTCCAGCTACATATCATCTAGTGGTATTCAGTGATTTAGCTGTTGAGTTGTTTTGGTTTTGACTCTTATTATACATTATTTTAGATTTTTATACATGTGTATATACTCGAGTATAAGCCGAGGCACCTATTTTATTACAAAATACTGGGTAAAATGAGTGACTTGAGTATAAGCCGAGGGTGGGAAATGTGCTGACCCCTGTGTCACTTTTGTGCCCTCTGTGTCCCCCTCTCTCTCCCGTGTCTCTTCCCCCCCCCCCCTCTCCCTTCCCTGTATCTCTTCCCCCTTCCTTATTCTCAACCTCACGCCTCAACCCCCATCCTCATCCTCAACTCACTCCCCATCCTCATCCTTCCTCCTCATCCTCATCCTTCCTCCTCAACCTCAGGCCCCCCCATCCTCAACCTCCCTCCTCATCCTCAAACCCCCCTCATTCTAAACTCCCCTCATACTACCCTTCTAAATACGCCCCCCCCCCCCCCCCCCCCCCCTCCCTTACCTGCTCCGGCCTCCGCTCCTTCCGGGTCTTGACGTGGCGTGCATGGGATGTCACGGCATTAGCATATACCGGGTGCC
Source organism: Discoglossus pictus (assembly GCA_027410445.1). Taxonomy (NCBI): domain Eukaryota; kingdom Metazoa; phylum Chordata; class Amphibia; order Anura; family Alytidae; genus Discoglossus; species Discoglossus pictus. Next base: position 73,460,257 of record CM050163.1, read on the forward strand.
GGCACCCGGTATATGCTAATGATGTGGCGCGCGTGTGAGGGGGGTATTTAGAGGGGTAGTATGAGGGGGGGTTGAGGATGAAGAGGGGGGTGGGGGGTAGAGAGACACGGGGTGGGGGGTAGAGAGACACGGGGCGGGGGTAGAGAGACGCGAGTATAAGCCGAGGGGGCCCTTTTTAGCCATAAAAAAAGGGGTTAAAAACTCGGCATATACTAGAGTATATACAGTATTATTAGTTTTTTTTTTTTTAAAGCGTTGTTATGTAATTTTATTTTAAAGTTTAATATTATGGATATTTTATTTGGGTATAGAAAATACATTATGTATGGTTTGATGATCCTTCTCTTTATAACATTTTTAATCCTTCCCATTAGAATATAAAATATATTCTGCTGCTTTTTCTTTTTCCTATATAAAACATTAAACAAAAATGAATTGCAGTATTCTGATACTGTGGTTACATTTTACCCGCAGTGTCGTTTGCTGTTAGCAAGTTCTTCATGTTATTTTCTTTAGAATTAATTATTTGCATTATTTTTTTTTAATTATTGATTTCACATATTTTTAAAGCAAATAGGAGATGTTTGATGTGATGTAATTTTTATTAGTCATGGAAACTAATTTAACAATAGATCCTATTCTGGTACTTTCTGTCTAACTTTTTCTGTAAACCTTTTGAAAAATAACTAAAATATAAGTGGTAAAAAAGTACTATGTGTGTATCATATCGATACACTGTTTCAGAACTGATTTCCACACATGAGGTTCCAACTGAGCCGACCATAAGACCCTTAAAAAGAGTGTGACAGCTCTCAGGTACAGAAAATCAAGAAATAAATAAGTGGGCAAGGAAACCCGAAAAGACTAAACATATTTTCTGAAATACCCATTTAGGAAAAAGAAGACAAAAAGTCCAAAAGTAAAGTAGACCACTGCACTCTTAGTATAACTACATATTTGAACATAATGATATACAGTGCCTTGCAAAAGTATTCACCCCCCTTGGCATTTTTCGTGTTTTGTTGCCTCACAACCTGGAATTAACATGGATGCCCACAACTCTGAAGATGTGTTTTTTTTTTTGTTTGTTTTTTTATTGTGAAGCAAACAACAAATAGGACAAAATAACAGAAAAAGTCAATGTGCATAACTATTCGCCCCCCTAAAGTCAATACTTTGTAGGGCCACCTTTTGTGGCAATCGCAGCTCCAAGTCGCTTTGGATAAGTCTCAATGAGCTTGTAACATCTTATCACTGGGATTTGTGCCCATTCATCCTTGCAAAACTGCTCCAGCTCCTTCAAGTTGGATGGTTTGCACTTGTGAACAGCAATCTTTAAGTCTGACCACAGATTTTCTATTGGATTTCGGTCTGGGCTTTGACTAGGCCATTCCAACACATTTACATGTTTCCCCTTAAATCACTCAAGTGTTGCTTTAGCAGTGTGTTTGGGGTCATTGTCCTGCTGGAAGGTGAACCAATGTCCTAGCCTCAAATCACGTACAAGTTTTGTGTATTTAGCACCATCCATCTTTCCCTTAACTCTGATCAGCTTCCCAGTTCCGGCTGCTGAAAAACATCCCCACACCATGTTTCACTGTGGGGATGGTGTTCTTTGGGTGATGTGATGTGTTGGGTTTGCGCCAGACATAGCTTTTTTTTTGATGGCCGAAAAGTTAAATTTTAGTCTCATCAGACCAGAGCACCTTCTTCCATACATTTTGGGAGTTTCCCACATGCCTTTTCGCCAAACTCAAAACGGGCCATTTTGTTTTTTTGCTGAAAGTAATGGCTTTGTTCTGGCCACTAAAGCCCAACTCTATGGAGTGTACGGCTTATTGTCGTCCTATGAAAATTAGGACTAGGAAAAGGCAGATGAGATGCCAGTGGTTGGGATACTGCAACATGAAGGGGCTACACTACCTTTGGCAAATAATTGGTTAACACGGGAAGTAATTCAAAAGACATTGGAAAAAAATTATGTTAATAAAGCCCCGGGTCCCGATGGATTGCATTCACGGGTACTGAGGGAACGGAGTTCTGTTATAGCCAAACCATTATATTTAATTTTTCAAGATTCACTCAACACAGGGTCTCTACCAGATGACTGGAGAAAAGCTATGTGATACCTATATTTAAAAAGGGAGCAAGAGCAAATCCGGGGAATTATAGACTAGTGAGCCTCACTTCTGTAGTGGGGAAGCTTTTAGAAGGGTCAATAAGGGATACTATACAAGAATATGTCTATTTGAACAGGATTATAAGTAGGAGTCAACATGGGTTTATGAGGGATAGGTCATGTCAAACAAATCTAATTATTTTCTATGAGGAGGTTCATAGGAACCTGGATCAAGGCAACTCCGTGGATGTAGTCTTTTTGGATTTTGCAAAGGCTTTTGATACAGTGCCACATGGGAGACTATTGTGCAAACTAAGAGATACTGAGTTGCAGTAAATATCTGCTCATAGATTGAGAGCTGGCTAAAAGACAGGAAGCAAAGGGTTGTTGTAAATGGAACATACTCCGATTGGCCTAATGTGGTAAGTGGGGTTCCTCAGGGTTCATTATTAGGTCCTCTCCTTTTTAACATATTTATTAATGACTTCGAGGTGGAACTGGAAACTAGTGTCTCCATTTTTGCTGATGACACAAAGTTGTGCAAGGTAATTAAATCAGATAATGATGTGCTTTCCCTCCAAAGGGATTTACATAAAATTGAGGAATGGGCATCTAAATGGCAGATGAGATTTAATACGAATAAATGTAAAGTTATGCATCTGGGAAGGAAAAATAACCATGCAATTTATAATCTTAATGGAGCAAATCTAGGTGTCTCCGATATTGAAAGGGTTTTGGAAGTTCTTGTGGACAACATCCTAGGTAACAGTGCTCAAAGCCAAGCAGCAGCTGCAAGGGCAAATAAAATATTAGCATGTATTAAGAAGGGTATAGAAGCAAGGGAAGCAAATATAATAGTGAGTACAATTTTGGGCACCACTTCATAAAAAGGACATTTTACAGCTGGAAAAGGTACAGAGGAGGGCAACAAAACTAATAAGGGGAATAGAGGGGCTAAGTTATGAAGAAAGACTAACCAAATTAAACTTATTTTCTCTAGAAAAAAGTCGTCTAAGAGGAGATATGATTACCTTATATAAATACATCCAGGGTCAGTATAAAGATTTGTCAAGGGAGCTTTTTGTGCCAAGAGGTTTTCAACTGACAAGAGGACATCCCTTGAGGGTAGAAGTAAAAAGATTCCACCTTCAAGAAAGAAAATGGTTCTTCACAGTATGGGTGGTTAATCTGTGGAATTCTCTACCATAGGAGGTGGTGACAGCGGATACGATAGATAACTTTAAAAGGGGACTGGATTTATTTATAATTAAAATGGGAATTCAGGGTTATCATGGATAATTAGAGAGACAGTATTGATCCAGGGAGAAATCTGATCGCCAGTATCTGGGGTCAGGAAGGAATTATTATTATTTTGTTTTTCCTTTGAGACGATTGGCTAAGCCTCAGCTGTTTCTTTTTTCTGTTTGCCTTGCTCCTGGATTAATTAATAAATAAAAAATAAAAATATAATTAAATAATTGATAATTAACAACTAATTAATTAATATTTAATCTGCATATTGCAGATCAGAGGAGATCTTAAAAGGTTGAACTTGATGGACTGAAAGTCTTTTTTTCAATTTTAATTACTATGTAATATGTAACTATGTATAGATACTTCAGTCTCTGCTGTGGAACACTGCAGCTCCTCCAGGGTTACCTTAGGTCTCTGTGCTGCCTCTCTGATTAATGCCTTCCTTGACCGGTCCGTGAGTTTTGGTGGGCGGCCGTCTCTTGGCAGGTTTGCTGTTGTGCCATGTTCTTTCCATTTGGTTTATGATAGATCTGATGGTGCTCCTGGGGATCATCAAAGATTTGGATTTTTTTTTAATAACCTAACCCTGACTTGTACTTCTCAACAACATTGTCCCTTACTTGTTTGGAGAGTTCCTTGGTCTTCATGGCAGTGTTTGGTTAGTGGTGCCTCTTGCTTAGGTGTTGCAGCCTCTGGGGCATTTCAAAAAAGGTGTGTATATGTAATGACAGATCATGTGACAATTAGATTGCACACAGGTGGACATCATTTAGCTAAGATGTGACTTCTGAAGGTAATTGGTTGCACCAGAGTTTTTTATGGGCTTCAAAACAAAGGGGGTGAATACATACGCACATTTAATTTTCTGTTTTTTATTTGTAAAAAATAGTTTTATATATATATTTTTCTCATTTGTTACTTCACCAACTTAGACTATTGTGTTCTGATCCATCAAATAAAATTCAGATTAACAAGACATTGAACTTAAGGCTGTAGTGTAACACAATATGTAAAAAGTCAAGGGGGTGAATACTTTTGCAAGGCACTGTACATGTAAACATGCTTACCAATGAGAATACCCACACACACACAATATAGTACCACCACAAAGTGAGTTGTAACAACCTTTCTAGTTATGGATTCAATCTTCTATTCCACATCTGTTTTTTTTTCTAAGGTTTATTGGGAAAATGGTGCCCAGATCATATCTCCTCATGATAAGGGGATTGCTCAATCAATTGATGAGAACCTGGAGCCATGGCCTACTGCCTGGGATGATGAACTTATTAACAACAATCCACTTCTTCATGATCCATACAATTCTATTAACAAGGAGTACTTTGAAGATATCAAGAAGCATTGCTTCCACAGGTTAGTCTGAGTGCTGATATGAAGGAAAATATCACAATGAAGAATGATATAGTAATCTAAATACTTTTTAAGTGATATAAGTGTGTGTGTGTATATGTATGTGTAGAAACAAAGATATAACAGCAGATAAACATAAGGAGGTCCTAAGGATTTCTTCTTATTTCAAGTATGGTTGAATTCCTATGTCCCTACTAGAAGGCTGTACCGCATATCAACTGTCGTTTCTGTAAAGCAGTACTTTCACGCATTACCCCTAAATCTTCCTACTTCTAATGAAGACCTCTTGCCATGCGTTCCTCATTTTTCTGGAAGATACTTCCCTCTTGAACTGTATTGAATCAATGATATATTTGAAAGTTTATTTTATAGTTGCTCTACTTTTTTCCCTCTAAACTGTAATATATTAAGGTCATGAAGACATTACTTACATGTTGTTGTTGTTGTTGTTGTTGTTGTTGTTTTTACCATGAATCATTTTAGTTGCCCTCCATTGAATTGTTTTTAATGTAAATATAATTTGTGGATACCGTATGTAAAGTTCGATCTAACTTGGGATCTGCGCCGTGGCGTTAGAACCTCCTGTAGTTTGCTTCTGTTTCTTCCTATATCATTCTTCAAATATCATTCTTGCTTTTCCTACGGCTTTGTTATTGTTGTTTGCCTAATTTAAATAATGCAATATAATTACTCTCAAATCCATGTTCTCTTTGTTTCTGTCATAAATTAAATGCTTTATCAGTATACCATGCAAGTAAATATTCTGTTACAGCTATTCTGCTATGAAAACATCCACTTTGTTCTTTCACTTAGAGACATTAATAAAGAATCAAAGCTGAAGTTTGTCCACACATCTGTGCATGGAGTCGGCCATGACTTTGTGCAGCAAGCCTTCCAGGCCTTTGGCTTCAGTGCCCCCCTTGCTGTTCCAGAACAAAAAGACCCTGACCCAGAATTTCCCACTGTGAAATATCCCAATCCTGAAGAGGGTAAAGGTGTGTTGGTAAGGATACCTGTATATTAGCATACACAATATATTATTAATGCTTTGTTTTCCTATAGGACCTTTCCTATTTAAATATGAAGATTCTCATTTTATTGTATTTGTATTGCTACTTTCTTTTAGAATGCTTAGACACATGAAAGTGCCTATATATTTATTGTTCAATTTTATCATTTGGCCCAGTGATTTTTATATATATTTAAGTAGACCATACCATATTAGGGCAAAAACAAATCTCTAAATCCAATGTTTTCCAGAAATTGTCGTTTGCCCTAGCCGAGAAAGAAGGGGCCAGAATCATCTTGGCAAATGACCCAGATGCTGACAGGTTGGCAGTTGCAGAAAAGCAAGAAAGGTGAGTAGTATATGTAGTGTGAGGAGCCATTCTGAGGTGCTAGGTGATGAAGTGCACCCCAATGATGAGGCCCAAAAGTATGTCTGGGGTTTTCTGCTTCTCCCAGGCGTTTTTAGGCACAGATCACTCTTCTGAATGAGACCAGACTGTTTATGCTACAGGATTCTTCACCCCTGTGAATGGCACAAGTGAGCGAAAAAGATGGGTGCTAAAATACTAGGTTATATTGCCTATAGAGCAAACCAATTATGGTTGTTCTCAGACCTATAGACCTTCTATTTGCATTCGGTTTATTTACTTGAAAAACTGTTTCAGAACATAGTGTTTCAATGTATTGTTCAACTAAGGTTCTTACTGAGCAAACTGTGTGCCTTAAAATAAAGAAATAAGTTAACATCTTTGTGCATTTAAAGGAACAATGTGGTCAGATTTTCTCTATACATTCCTTTAATAACAAAACTTAAAGGGGCAAAATGTTCTTGGGAATTACATTTGTTTTGCTTTATTCACTTTTATATGCAATTATCTTTTACTATACTCCGTTTTCTTTACTGAGCCTGCTTCTTGCAGCTTCTGCAAGAACATGAGCACTCCATCTGACCTAATGAGAGCACGCACTGGCAGTTGTAGCTGTTACCCATTGTGTAGATCAAAATCTCCTCACTGGAAACTAAAATGGTAGACTCCACAGCAGCATCATCAAAAAATGTTTCCGATACCGGGTATTCTAATATTACTAGGAAATTGCCCGTCAAATGCCAGGAATAAAATTTGAAGGCTGGCAATGCTGTTTGCCACACAATGTGAGGCTTTTGCTCCACTGAGCACCATTTACGTGGCGCGTGCTGACTGCCGTTGTTTTTATTTTCAAGGTCCGGCATCTAACAGTTACTGTCTTCAGCGTCGAGAATTTTCTACATTCTGCGTGTCTGGCCTTGCTGAGCCTCGTTTTCATCCTGTTTCAGAAGTTTTATGTTTTTTTCGGCCGCCATTTTTTCCCTCGCGTAGCTATCTTCCAAGCGATGATAAACACCAAATATGGCTCCAATTTGTTTGCAACTTAACTCCCAGGCTTCCTGGCTCTCCCCCTGTGCTGTGTGTGTGTGTGTGTGTGTGTGTTATTCTTTTTATTTATTTTTATTATTTTGGTGTTTTCGAGTTACGCGTTTGAACCAACTGCGTGCCTCAACTGCAAGCCTCAACTGCTCGCCTCGCTTCGTGAGGCTCGCAGTGCAAAGAGCACCTTTGGCGCTCAATGCAGCCTAAGTCCCGCGTGCCTCATCTGCTCGCCTAAAGTGTGCTGCATTTCTTGCATTTGCAAAATGTTTTTTACCAATGTTGACACCCCTGAAAATACCAGAAAATTAGCATACATAATATATTGTATCTTTTGGTCTGTGAATTGAGCTGCAGCTTTTCTTTAGATTTCTGTTATACAGTAAACTCCCTGTTATCTGGCACCTACGGGAACTCCCTATTGGCGGATAAGTGTAGTTTCTGGTTAATTGGGAGTCCCCGAATGTAAGGGTCTAAATATCCCTTAAACACCCCAAAACCCATCAAAATGCCTTTTAGAAAGTCATTAGCATTTAAACTGGGCCATTTAGGCCCAGAAAAAATAATTATAAAAAAAGTGAGCTTTTTTTTTTTTTGCAGTCTCGAACTTCGGATAGTGCCGGTTTAGCGGGAATTTATTTAAAATGGGGAATTGATGCCGGTTGGTTGAGAATGCCGGTCGGTTAGGTGCCGGATAACCAGGAGTTTACTATACCCGGAAAAAGGTCTGTGTCCCGTCATTCACTGATTGTGAGACACTCTCACTCACACCGAGACACTCGCACAGAGACCATGAACGCAAGATCTCTTCCTCAAATTTGCAGGTCATTGCAGGACCATAAATCAAGCATAAGTGCTTATTCGCCTAAAGGAGAGATAAAATAGGAAGAAGAAGCTGAAATGTTTAGTTTCAGTACAATTATAATTTGTCAGAATTTATCAAGGAGTGGGTGTATGTCTAAAGAACGACCGTGTAACCTCTCAAGCATTTTTACTTGAATGTTGATTTATAGTCCTTTTAAGGACCCAGTGCAGCAGCCTCCTCTAGCTGGCTGCATACAGCATTGCTGATTGGCTAGAAAGCTGGGCATGCTCAGATAGGGTTCATTTTTGTAAAAGTGTACTCTGTCTTTCAGGAGCCTCACTTGCACATACCATTAACGCTACAACAGATTCAGATGAGATTTGTCTTTTTCTACTCACTATATCTTACCATACTGTACAACTGTCTAGCTAGGGATGTTGCCTCAGGAGGGAGCACTGCTTGTCTAGCTGCCCAGCTTCTGTACACACATTATAATGGCATTGTGCCTAGCAAACATGCTGCCAGTCTGGGAGAATCACAAGAGTCAGTGACTTTCTTGTGTAATTTAATCTCAATCTGTTCCACATCTCCAGGTTTATTAAGATAAGTAGAGCATGAATAATATCTGAATCAAACAGAGTTTTGACTTAAGATGAATATATATTGTTGTAGTATTTTTGTCTTTTCTAACAATTAAAAGTGATTTTCAATTATGACATGTTGCATAAGCTATTATCAGAAGTTAGAGAAGACGAGTTAAAGTTTGGCTGTAGGAAGTAATACCTTCCCTAGAACCACATGGGGGGGGAAAAGCATTAAATGGACTGCAAGTATGCAATCCTACAATATTATAAGTTTAACATTTTCCCTGTAAACAAACATGTGAATTACACGTCTAGTTAAATGAATTCTTAATATATGTAAGGCAATCTATATGAGAAATTTACATAAAACATTCAGGCTGGCATTATGTTATACTTTTAGACTGTAAAAATACTATATATTGGCAGGAATGACATTGTCCTGTTAACTTTTGGTGGTCTTGTCTAAGTAGCGCTTTGTTGTATAAATGCAATGACTGATTTGTGACGACCTACTGTTTCAGTCGGGCTTGATAAGACCCTAGTTCAAACCTACCCAGTAGGATTATCCGGTTCTTTGTGAATCCTTAGCCAGTACAGAACCAACCCAGCTTATTGCGACCAAAGTCTAATCAGATCAGAAGTGCACTCATCGTCTGATGGGACCCTCCATATGTCCAGCAGGTTTCCCCATTCACACCTAAGTGTCCCATGTCCCTGGTGCCAGCTAGCCTTTTCCCCACTGCACTGGAACCCCTACAACCAAGCACCTTGAAACTTGTGACCCCTCTGCCCAGAGACCCCGATAGTCCACTTTCTTGGACGCCCTAGGGGAAAATGCAGCATTCCAATACCAAACATGCATGGGTCTCCTTCATACATCAATAAATTAACATAGCACTACAATAATTCCTGCCTGTTAAGGTCATACTACCCTGTATAATACACACGTAGAATAATTCTGATCACCCCCATCCCACCAGGCACACAATATAAATGTAGCTGTCACAGTGCAAGTGCCAAGGACAGTGTCAGGGTAGAGAAAGAAGAAAGAATAGCAATAGTCCATGTTAATCCAGGGCCCCCATAATCCAATAGTCCCACAAAGTATTGGGCTTTTCCCCTGGATGTTGCATAACTGCAATATGATCATAACAAATCATGTGTATAATTGCTTTGAGACAAGCTAACTTTTTTATTTTAGTTTTTAAATAAAAAGTTTAAAATTACACCTATTCAGACTGCCTAGGTTTGTTTTGTTTCATGTCATTACAAACTGGGAACATGCCATTGGTCCTTTAGCATATGTAGACATTTCTTATTAATTCAAAGACCATCCTACATACTAGCACAAGACCAAAACATGCATGTAATTTTAAATTGCCTGTTCTGTTTTCATAGTTTTTTTGTTGTTGTTTTTTTTACATTTTTCTAATCTGTCTCTTCAGTGGTGAGTGGAAGGTTTTTTCCGGTAATGAGCTGGGAGCCCTTTTAGGTTGGTGGATCTTTACTTGCTGGAAAGAGCAAAATCAGAAACCAGGAGCGATAAAACAAGTGTACATGTTGGCGAGCACAGTCTCCTCAAAAATCCTCCGAGCCATCGCAGTGAAGGAAGGATTCCACTTTGAGGTACAAATATGTTATTCACTGAGCATAAACAATTATATTTGTATCCTGTCTGTGAACACTATGTATTTTCTCTGTAAGCTTAATTTTCGCTATTGCACAATACTGCATTCTGGGAAGCTGAGAAGCAAATGTGCCCACAAATTCCTAGAATGCAGTGTAATAACTGTTTTTCTCTGAATTCTGAGCTGGAAGCAGGTTTTTTAACTTGCTTTAGACGTTCAGGTGTGAACACAGATGTACTTTTTTATTTACTGTACTTTTTTTTATTTACTGTACAGTGGAGGGCTTCTGTCGCTCTTTTGCCCACCATATTATAAATGATTGTTGTCGTGAACTACCTACTCATAATTTCCACAACAAAGGCTGAGATCCCGCTCTATGCTGATGATAGCCAGTAAGTTGTACATGGATTGTATACTCAGCCTGTGTCTAATCCAATCTTGGCTTTGCATTAAAGCTGTGTAATACAGCATGCATAAGCTTAAAGGAAGCCATGTTTGATAATGGCTACGGAATGAAGAGCGAGGCATTTGTCTGCACATTTGCATGTCCCGGCTCAGCTTCCCAGAATGCAGTGTAATAACTGTTTTTCTCGGAACTCTGAGCTGGAAGCGGGTTTTTAAACTTGCTTTAGACATTCAAATGTGAACACAGATGTACTTTTTATTTACTATATGTATGTATGTGTGTGTGTGTATATGTGTGTGTGTGTGTGTGTGTGTATATGTGTGTATATATATATATATATATATATATATATATATATATATATATATATATATATATATATGTGTATATATGTATGTGTATGTATATATATATATATATATATATATATATATATATATATATATATTAGTGTATGTATGTGTGTGTGTGTGTATCTAGCTATATATATTGTTGCAGGTTCCTAATCATCATAGTGACCATAATATATGTAAGGTAATCCTCATATAAGCACAAACAATCATAGGATATACCCTTATTTATTATAAAAGCATTTTAAAAGCATGGTGCAATTGGTTTCCATGAGTGTTTGGACATTTATCAGTTTGGTGTCCTCAAAGACCAACTCAAGAATGGTGTGTGCAGGTTGCCCCCAGATCAGTGCTTAATAGTACAATAAAATCTGGAGGTCCGCCTTTCTTACCAGAACTGTTGTAGCGTAGTAAGGGACCAGCATTGATTAAAAATAAATGACAAACCTAAATCCAGGATACACAGGAAACAACTATTGAAAATAATACAATTTGAAAGGTTCTCTAACGAGACACCATTGCATCCATCTATATTTGGCAACCGGTTTCGTCCATACGGACTTCCTCAGGCCATATATTTGAGTTATTCCACAGGATATTCATACAGGAGGCGCTATACCGCTATTGGTAAAATGTTCGCGGTATTCTAACTTACTCCAATCATGCTCCCATTTTACCTATGTGATTAATATAACCCTACGTTATTACGTTAACGTCGTCATGTGAGTCTCATGACATAAGAGTTCCTCCGGACCAATAGAAAATACCCTACGTCAGATGCAACGTCCCCACGTTGCCGTTGCAAACGTGACTAAGGTCAAAGGGGATCTATCTCAGCCAGAGAAATAACTATGTTAAAGAATCGTGATATACGTTATTACGTTGAAATTCAATGGAACGATAATATATTAGTAAAGAACTGATAAATTAAATAGCAATGTAACGGCAATTGTCCTGATGAATCTTAATAGAAGCAAAAATGCAACTTGTGTGCACACAAGTATAAAATATGCAACACATTTATATCATCTCATTATTGACACACATTATATATAAATGTTAAGTTAGCCATTAAAATTGAATTAGCCAAAAGAGCAAGAGGGAACCATAATTATTTACAGGTATTTTTGGATTGTATACACAGTATTTACAAGTGATTTACAGGTAATTTGCGAAAAAGGCCATTTAGATGTATGGTGTAAATGTAAAGCCCTCATTTAGACCCCGAGGGCTTTTAGACTGTAATAGAAAAATCCACTTGGATTCGAGCTGTAATAAGCGTTTTTTCCGGTCACCACCTCTTGGTGATCTGGGGACTGCATCGATAATATGGAATTTTAAGCCATATAGATCATTACTATGTTTGTGTCTTGCATGTCCTGCTACAGCAGTGTCTAGACTGTTGCGAATGGAGGCTATATATTCAAGTATCCTCCTTTGGAAGGGTCTTTCCGTTTTACCTACGTACAGCATAGGACATTTACATGTTATTATGTACACTATGTAGGAAGAAGCACATGTAAATGCATCCTTAATAGGGTAAATTTTATTAGTGATAGGATGATTAAACGAAGTCTCATATCTCACAAGAGACTTCCCACTCCTACAAGTAAAGACAAAATGTCCCTTGTCATTAAATCAACATTAAATACAATGGTTAAATATCAAAGGTGGTAATTGTCATTTTTAAACTGTATAAAAAAAATTGGGCCTCATACCATCCACTTGAGTAGAGGCACTGACCAACTGACCTCTTTCCAAGTTCCATTCACTTTAGTTTCTTTTACCTCCAGACCTAGATCCTCACACACCACACCACCTTCTGCCTCTGAACTCCTCTAACATGCCCTCCCAATACCCTGTCCACACTCCTCTCTGATTTTGTGTTACTTTATAGTGTAGGTTTCTGCACTACCACCTCCATTTTTCACAGCTGATACACCCACTATCTTAATCACTAATTAAGCATCTGTTCTCTTTTCAATTACTTGCCTTGCCCTTGTTGCTTCCTTTTAATTACCTCACCCTTTGTTTAATTAATCCTTTAGTCTGTAAGCTTGTAAGCCGTGTCACGCAAAGCACTTTGTATAAAAGTGTTGTGTATGATTGTTAGCTCAGGGCCAGGGTTGTTCACTAATTTTGTATCGGTCTGTCATTTTTTTTTTTATTGTCATACCCATGTTTTACTGAACTACAGCGCTAAGGAATGTGTAGGTGCTATATAAATGAGATAATGATTATTAAGTCAAGTTTTTCTACAGAGTAAACGGTAATTATTACAGTTTGGTGGTCCTTTTAAACTGCCTGTGATGCAATAAAACTGTAACTATAATTAACTAGTAAAAGAACCGCTGTAGTTTGGTAAAAACTGCACATGTTTGAGGTATACAATAAAATTACCTCATTAGAAGGTATGCAAAACCGAAGCATAAAAGCATTGTTACAGAAAATGTTATATTAAGATGAATCTGGTTATGTCATGGGGTATTGCATCCTATGGGACCTTACTATGCCATAAGGTTCTAGTTTTCAGAATAACATTCGATAAATATGACACTACAGTTGTCCTTAAAATGACTAGTTGTTACATGTTGTTAATTTCCTAATGTTTAAAACACAGTCCTTTTTAAATAGCCACAGAAAATTATATATTCTATTTAAAATCCAGTATGTTCTATTTTGTAATACATCATTAAGAAAATGCAGTGATACCCTCCCCTCAACATCAGTGTCAAAAGGTATGAGCTGTATTAAGCGCAGAGCTGTGTTTAATGGCACTTCCCAATGTGCGCATGCGCCGTAACAGAGTTGCTCCCAAGCTTGCGTCTACATGCGAGCACTGGGACATGAATCATTTAGATGTTTTGTTCTGCTTCACTGTCCATTCTGGTGTGCTTGTTATAATCTGGGTGGATTTATTCTTTATGTAGGAAACCTTGACAGGATTTAAGTGGATGGGAAACAGAGCCAAGATTCTCATTGACCAAGGCAAAACTGTGCTGTTTGCGTTTGAAGAGGCAATAGGTAAGAATCTGTATGTGCTTTGGTTAGGTCGAAAGTGCTTCTTCATTTCTATTGCTTTATCTTGAATCTGCTGAGTAGTGATCAGGTATTGTTAATAAATTAGGTAGTTAGATTGCTAGATGTATTGTTAATTATGCTTCCCTTACATGGAATATATGTACACAAATATAGTTTTTTGGTTAAATAGGTGCTTCATGCACAAAATACAGAAACAAAAGTTTCAAAAAGGCTTTTGCTTTTTTTAAAGGAACAACATACACAAATCATTTAGTTCATACAGTGCCTTGCAAAACTATTCACCCCCTTGACTTTTTACCTATTTTGTTATATTACAACCTTAAGTTCAATGTTTTGTTAATCTGAATTGTATCTGATGTATCAGAACACAATAGTCTAAGTTGGTGAAGTGAAATGAGAAAAATATATAGATAAAACTATTTTTTAGAAATAGAAAACAGAAAATTGGCATGTGTGTATGAATTCACCCCCTTTGTTATGAAGCCCATAAAAATCTCTGGTGCAACCAATTACCTTCAGAAGACACATAATTAGTGAAAGGATGTCCACCTGTGTGCAATTTAAGTGTCACATGATCTGTCATAACATATACACATCTTTTCTGAAAGGCCCCAGAGGCTGCAACACCTAAGCAAGAGGCACCACTAACCAAACACTGCCATGAAGACCAAGGAACTCTCCAAACAAGGGACAATGTTGTTCAGAAGTACAAGTCAGGGTTAGGTTATAAAAAAATATCCAAATCTTTAATGATCCCCAGGAGCACCATCAAATCTATCATAACGAAATGGAAAGAACATGGCACAACAACAAACCTGCCAAGAGACGGCCGCCCACCAAAACTCACAGACCGGGCAAGGAAGGTATTAATCAGGGAGGCAGCACAGAGACCTAAGGTAACCCTGGAGGAGCTGCAGAGTTCCACAGACTGGAGTATCTGTACATAGGATGACAATAAGCTGTACACTCCATAGAGTTGGGCTTTATGGCAGAAAAACAAAATGGCACGTTTTGAGTTTGCAAAAAGGCATGTGGGAAACTCCCAAAATGTATGGAGGAAGGTGCTCTGGTCTAATGAAACTAAAATTGAACTTTTCGGCCATCAAACAAAACGGTATGTCTGGCGCAAACCCAACACATCATATCGCCCAAAGGACACCATCCCCACAGTGAAACATGGTGGTGGCAGCATCATGCTGTGGGGATGTTTTTAAGCAGCTGGGACTGGGAAACTGGTCAGAGTTGAGGGAAGGATGAATGGTGCTAAATACAGGGATATACTTGAGCAAAACCTGTACCACTCTGTGCGTGATTTACGGCTAGGACGGAGGTTCACCTTCCAGCAGGACAATGACCACAAACACACTGCTAAAGCAACACTTGAGTGGTTTAAGGGGAAACATGTAAATGTGTTGGAATGGCCTAGTCAAAGCCCAGACCTCAATCCAATAGAAAATCTGTGGTCAGACTTAAAGATTGCTGTTCACAAGCGCAAACCATCCAACTTGAAGGAGCTAGAGCAGTTTTGCAAGGAGGAATGGGCAAAAATCACAGTGGTAAGATGTGGCAAGCTCATAGAGACTTATCCAAAGCGACTTGGAGCTGTAATTGCCACAAAAGGTGGCTCTACAAAGTATTGACTTTAGGGGGCTGAATAGTTATGCACATTGACTTTTTCTGTTATTTTGTCCTATTTGTTGTTTGCTTCACAATAAAAAAAACACAAAAAATGCCAAGGGGGTGAATACTTTTGCAAGGCACTGTACTTCCATTTTGGGGTGATTTAGGATATATTTACATTTTCTTAAAATTTATTTTATCTTTCATTTGCTAGTTCTTTTATTATGTTCTATGCTTTTGTCAATTACATTAAGTATATAAGCCTTATAAAGTATCTTTAAGATTTGTAAAACTGTCCTGCATATTATAAATGTTTTGTTTGTGTTTGCTACTGAAACAAACATTAATAAAAAAAAAAATCTGTCCTCTTTTGCTTGTTCTCATAGGGTATATGTGCTGCCCTTTTGTCCTGGATAAAGATGGAGTGAGCGCTGCTGCTATAGCGGCAGAGATGGCAAGTTATTTGGCAACAAAAAATGTGACCCTGACCCAGCAGCTGAACTCTATTTTTAACACGTAAGTTTACTAAAGAAACCTGTCTTCTTATTATAATTTAATATAAATTAATATGATTTGGTTCCTATTATACTGTTGTATAGCTTATTGTTTCAGCCATGTTGAGATTATACTTATATGTTTTAATTTTTAGCAAAGCCTAATACATTTGGTTAAATCTACATTTGGTTAAAAATGTGTGGTTCATCAGATTCAAATAATCAAAAACTGTTTATGTGGGCAAATCTAATAGTTATTTTTAGGAGTTAGATACTTTCATATGAACTGTCAACTTTAGGGAAATTGACAGATACTGATTTGCAGAACTATAGAATGCATATTGTGCAATTTTCTTGAAAAATGTAAAACAACCTCATCCAAAAGCTAAATAAACATTGAGCATTAATATATTGTGACTTCTTTCTATCTTGATACAAATTTCCAATATAAAGCTTATTTATTTCCCCTTAATGGTAATTACTTTTATCTAGTATTTAGTAAATAAATAGTACATTGGTGTTCACATTTGAATGTCTAAAAGAAGTTAAAAAACGTACTTCCTGCTCAGAATTCCAAGAAACACAGGTATTGCACTGCATTCTGGGAACCTGGGCAGCGACATGCAATTGTGCCCGTAAAGGCTTCGCTCTTATAATCCCTTAACATTTTAAATATGGCTTCCTTTAAGCATATGCATGCTTTATTACACAGCTTCGAGCAAAGCTGAGAATGGATTATACACAAGCCAGGAATCCTACCCACGTACAGCTGTTTCAAGGTTACCTCCTCATCAGCGTATTTAAAATGATTACTTCTAGGCAGCAGTTAAAACGACGTTGTTTTCATTAGGGTGTGTTCAGTAGCGGGGGGCGGGGGTGGAAGGGAACAGCCTTTGTTAAGATAATTGGATAAGATTGAAATTGACCCCATACTCTATCCTCCTCACTGGACTAGAAGCAGGCTCCCTGCTTCAGTTAATGCAACCATATCTCTCCAGAAATGTAAATACCCTTTAACAAACACAACTTCCACCTATGTATCATGGATTCTCCCAGAGCCCAGCAGAGGTATTAACATTTATTTTTTTCTAATTTCAAACTAACTATCTGTCTTTTTTTCTTGCTTAATTACTGTATATACTAGAGTATAAGACAAGTTTTTCAGCCCTTTTTTTAAGGCTAAAAAGGGTCCCCTCGGCTTATACTCGAGTGGGGTTGAGGAGGGAGGTTGAGAATGAGGAGTGGGGTTGAGGAGGAGGGGGAAGAGACACGGGGAAGGGATAGAGAGGGGATACACAGAGGGCACAAGAGGTACATAGGGGGCAGCACAATTCCTACCCTCGGCTTATACTCGAGTCACTCATTTTACCTAGTATTTTGTGGTAAAATAGGTGCCTCTGCTTATACTTGGGTCGGCTTATACTTGAGTATATACGGTATGTTTTTCGTTTTCAAATATGTGTATATTTTTAATTGTGCAGTTGTCCTTTACCTGGGTTCTAATTTCATGGTTCAAATATATTTTCCTACTTAAATATATTTATCTGTAAATCTGGACTGTAATTTGTATCTTTGATATTTTATCTTTTAAAGAGACACTCCATCTTTATCTGTTGCAGATATGGCTACCATATTAGTAAAAACTCCTATTTCATATGCTATGATCAGAAAACAATAAGAGATCTGTTTGAAAATCTAAGAAACTATGATGGAGAAAACACTTACCCAAAAGTCTGTGGTAAATTTGAAGTTTCTGGGGTTCGAGATTTAACCACTGGATATGACAGTAACCAACCTGACAACAAAGCAGTGAGTATACACTATAATATTGTATATATTTAAAAGGATACAGCAATCCTCCTATTAAAACTGTACCTAATATAGTGAATGTTTAAGAAAACCTACATTAAAGGGATATGTAAGTGAGCTGGATTATGAGTGCCAAATATAAGCATTTAAACACTTACCTTGAAGTTAGCAGTATATATTTTAATATCTGTCAGTTGAAACTCAGGGTTAACACACTCCCAAACCCAGGCTAAATTGGTATACAATTTGAAAAATTATTTTGGCCAATGAGGAGGAAGTAAAGAGTGAAACATTTGTATCCCAATCTCGCACTTGCTGTCTTTGTACCATTTTACTTTTGTTAATCCATAAGCAGCCTATGACAGTAATGCTACCTTCTTTTGCCTGGCTGGTTAACTTCCAATGCACCATTGTTAAATTCCAGTACTCATGGGGACCAGCTTTGAGATCTGGGACATTTGAATCCGTTCGTGTGGTACGTCTAATTTTGCACAGATTTAAATGGAGTAAATCTAACTGCCAATTATTTCCTCCAATAATATGCCTATAACCGCGACTAATAGCAGTGGTATGCTAAGTGTTCGGCGCTCCTGAGGATGGGGCAGAGTTAGCTGTTGAGAATACACATTGATGTATCACATATTGCCCTGTCTGAAAAATTATTTCACCTCTCATTTTGGGTCTATAAATAAGATAATAAGAAGATAACGTCTGAAAAACTGATGAAAAAGTAATAATATTAATGTGTAGAGTTTTTGTATATACTGTGTTGCATGAATTCTCTAAGTATCTACACAAATATTTAGTCATTGAACCCATGATACAAGAATGTGATGAAAAAGGATACAAAAAAAAAAGTCTGATCTTAATTAGGTCCTGCCAAATGGCTCTCTGGATTAATGGATTCTTCTGCATATGGCATCTCTGGGGGCAATCTGTGAACAGTATGATTATTAATACCCCAAAAGCCATATGCATAAGGAAGCTGTTAATCCAGTAATGAACTAAGTACTGATAAAAAAAGACCAGTTACATAGAATAAACTAAAATATTTTTTAATTATTTTTTTAAAATTGCAATTATTCATATTTGTATTGCTTTACTCCCATAATTGTGGCCCTTTACCCCATCATTACTAAGGGTTACTTCTTTTTTGACCATTCTAGAGGGTGAGGAGATCAGAGGTTACCTTTTGAACCACCATTACTCACTTAACAATGGTTTGTGTGTCGTGTATATATAGAAATCATATCTTATTACCAAGAAATAGAGGAGCTTTTTCTCATTCATGTGATTACAAAATGTAAATTTGTAAATTACATTTAATTATGTTGCTTGCTTTTTGTCTTGCCTGCAGATTCTTCCAACCAGCAAAAGCAGTCAGATGATCACATTTACCTTTAGTAATGGAGGAGTGGCTACCATGAGAACCAGTGGGACAGAACCAAAAATCAAATATTATGCCGAGCTCTGTGCTGCCCCAGGAAATAGGTATGCTGTGTGCATCTCATTTTACTTTTTAGTATTTTGGCTAAATGAGCAGTTTGCAATAACCTGTAACCCTAATAACACACATTTTAGTTGACACAGACTAAAATAACTTTGACAGATGTGAGTGGCAGTGTTATGTAGCAACCTTTTTGTGGAAGGACACTAAGGGAGGAGTTATATTTGGAAATCCCCTTAGCAACAGGACACTAAGGGAGGAGTTATATTTGGAAATCCCCTTAGCAACAGGACACTAAGGGAGGAGTTATATTTGGAAATCCCCTTAGCAACAGGACACTAAGGGAGGAGTTATATTTGGAAATCCCCTTAGCAACAGGACACTAAGGAAACCCCCCTGGCAACAGAATACCTTGCTGTACTTTTCTCTGTGTCTTCCTTCACTATGCAAAGGCAGTTTAACTATTTGTCTTTTCTAGTGTATGGAAGCATCAGGAAACATGCATAGTGCATTTTAATAAGACTGCATGGGTCTAAAAGAAAATGGGCCATTTTCACAAAAGGTTTCATAGGAAGCTGACTACAAACATTAATACAGCACTTAATCTATTTAAAGGTTGTGCTATGCATCCTATTGTTCTGTCATATCTTATGAAAATATCTTACTTTCTTAGGCAGTGAGTTTCAACACGGAGACCAGAGGCCCAAACGGCCCTCAGACTCTTATGTGCCCCTAGCATATTCTTTAGAGTAGGAGAACATGTCTCTCTTTAATGAAGCAGACTCCGTTATAACTCTGCACAACTGGCAAATAACTCATGCACTCCAAAACACAAACTCATTATCTATATCTCTATTGTCAATTAGTCCACCTCTGTCTCCCAACTTTTTATTTTAATGTTGTCTTTTACATGTAATACAATTATACTGTCTTTTCTTATGCTGCCCTTCAAGTGACTTTGGTTGCCTTTTAGTTGAATTTCAGGCCTGGGTTAGCAAACAAATGTCAGTATTTTGCAGTGTTAAGATTTATAGTTTTAGGCAACTGTTAAACATAATACATTTAACAAATATCTACATAAGCAGAAAAGCATGTTCTGCATCTCATTTCCATAGCCACACCAAGTAGGTAACTAAATATCTTAGTCCTTTCATTTCTCTTGTTAGAAATTACCATAGACCGTGAACGTCTGAGCTCTTTATGCGTGCAGATTGTCTAAGAAGATCCATTAAAAGATATTGGGTTGAATGTGAAGCTGATAATAGATCACACACTAAGCAGTCCCTTATTAAATACTAGTTGGTGTAACCAATGTGAAACTCCCATTATGACAAAATACAATTATCAAAAGTTTTCTTTCCTGGTTTTAATGTGATTGAGCACCACATCTGATTTTGGGACCCTCTCCTCTTATTGCTTTAATCCGCTTTTCTTTATATTTTTGTCTTCATGTCCATCAACATAACTTTTGCACTGTGAGCTATTTTGGTTTTGAGCAGTAAAAAGTCAATTGAACAATTTTTTTCTTTTAGTAATTAGTTATATATGCAATTTAAAGGCATTCTGAAAACTTTAATTAATAAATTCCGAAATATTCTGATAAATGTTCCATGCTTGTTTAAAACTGTGATTAACTTTTTCTTTATTTTTAGCGACTTTGACCAACTGAAGAAAGAGTTAGAGGACCTCGCTGGTGCCATTGAAGAACACTTCTTCCAGCCAGAGAAGAATAAACTTCAACGAAAAACAGATTAAAGGCAAAAAGAAAAAAAAGCTTTATGTATTAGGAAACATTAAAGAACCAACGTGGGAACATATTTTAGAACAGTATGTTTTTAGATTTGTCTATCTATTTATATGAGAACATTTCTCTTCTCTAACTTATAACTATGGTTTAATATTACCATAATAGAAATAAAAACACACTTGTAAAGGAAATCTGTCATGGAAAAACTATCTGTGCTTCAGTCTATAATATATCAGTATTTGTTCTGCTTATTCTTGGCAATATTTAATTTTGCGCCACTGCCATCTGAAGGTCAGTCTTAATAAAGGGTCACTGTAATGCCCTACCAAGAGTTGCTAGTTGTCATAATTAAGCAATAATCATTAACACAAATTCATACCCAATTATTTATAATAGCAGTATTCAATATTAAATTTTCAAGGATTAGAGTATCAGCCTACATTTGAATGTTTGTCAGCAAGGGTGAAGAGGGGTTGGCTGATAGACAAATGTTAAGGGTTTTAAGAACAATCTGATTACGATCTGATTACGAGGCCAAACAATAATCCATAGGCAGACCTAGCAAAAGCATGCTGCTAAGGGAATCCACTTTAACACAGCTAGTTTCCAGCCAATGGAGAGCGTTGTGCTGGTATAACTTTGTCTCTGAAAATTTGGCAGCACCTGCTAGACTAAGCCATCTCCAACTAATTAATTTATAGTGGGCGAAGGCCAGCAGCAGCTGAGTTTTATCTTTTGGAAGTAAGTTTAGTATTAAATATTGCTTTTTAAATAATTGAATATTAATGATCAATGCATAGTTTAAACATCTTCTCCCCTGCATTTTGTTACAGGAACAATAAACAAGGCGCCAAACCACATACATCTGTTTCTTGCCGCCCATCACATTCCTAATGCCTGCACAAATCGCTGTATGATGAAGTTAAAAAAATGACCCCCCCCCCCCCCCCAAGATTTACAAATTATAAAAACATCTCTGAATCTTATTGGGATATTTTAGAGGCATATTAGTATTTTTTTCATGACACGTTTCTTCCAAATACCCTGTAATTCCAGATACACTGTATTGCATTCACCAAAGTGTATTCACTGACCAGTCAAGTCATCATGGAAGCTGTGTCTAGAACTACCAAGTGCCCTACATATTATTTACTATTCTTGTAAAAGTTCTGCACAATAATGTTACATCATATTCTCTTAACTAGTTTGATGACTGTTTTATTCAGATAAAGTAAATGAGCCTATCTAAAGTGATGCAGCACAGGTCTAAAAAGTAAAGTGCATATGCACATAGAACTACAATTAGTCATTAACATTTTTGTGAGGAAGTATAAGTTCGTAAACACACACACTCACACAATTAAGCTCAGTTGGTAAATCTATACAGTTAGATCAGAGACAAGATAACATCATATATAGATCTACCAACTGGGCATACTTTTGTGCTTTATCACCCCCTACTTTGCAGTGGTTAGGATTCAGTGCTTTCACCGCTGCAAACTGGGTTTATTCCAGTCAGGGAACCAAGAAGTCACATCACATCCTGAAGCCAAGCAGGGTTGGGCCTGATCAGTACTTGAATGGGAGGCCACCTAGGAATACCAGGGTCTGTATGCTGTGGCCTACTGGAGAAGGAACTACCAACCCAATCCAGTATCTCTCTGCCATGAATACCAAGTGGATCAGCATGGTGTGTTACGATCCATGAGGTCACGGAGAGTCGTACACAACTGAGCAATACAAACAAATTGGTACAATTCATCTTGTGAGAGAAGCATAAATCAATGAGTTTACAATTTCCAGCTTTCAAGCTCAATTATCAAGCACTTCCACTCAAAATGTTTATTTACAGCCAATCATACTTACTAACTAATGAATTGTAATAACTGGAACCTTTGCTGTGTCACTTTACGACTTTATTGTGTTTCACTCAGCAGATGCCATCTCTTGTTATATACATACTATTCCCTTTAGCTACAACTATTTCAACACTGTAATAAAGTAAGATGAATGTATAACAATAAGATAATAACAGTATCATAGAGCAAATGGGATCTACTGAGAGATAATACTCAAACAAGTACTCAGGATATGTTTGGAGTTACTGTTCCTAATTGGCACTAATTATTTACTTTATGGGTCAGTGTATGCACTTATCACGTTGAACATATTTTTTAATTCACCATTAATTAACATTAAAAATACACGTGCATACATTTTCTGGCTAAAGATTTGCTTTGAGGTTTGCACGTGTATTTTCAATGTTCGTTAATGGTGAACTAAAAGTAGGTTTAAAGTGAAAAGTGCTTATACTGGCCCTTTAAACCAAATTACTGTTATAGCTCTGCATAAAGGACTCATACTTACTTTCCTTCCAACTCCCTTGTGTAGTATTTAACATATACGTGGTCAAAGAATGGTAATAGTTAGATGCCTTACCTTTACTATTTAGTATTATTGTGCCTTTTCTGTACCATTTATTATGATTTTTGGTTCCACATTATTGGTTTCTCAGAAATAATTCACAAAACCTTCACAATTTCTGTGCTAAACAATCGTATACCAATGGGTAGCTTAAATGTATAGCTACAGTTATAAAAGGTCATTGTAATAGCTATTTTGCAAACTTGCTATATTCGGTTTTCTGGGTCTTTTTTGGTCCAGTAATCCAGTAGTAGGTTAGAGATACTGCTTGATTTTGCCACTATACCTTTACTATATTTATAGTTTGCTTAATCATTACTATGGATTGCTTATTACCCAATAGTGTTTTGCACATTTCATATATGCATCTGAATGCTGGACATTGCTCTTAGCCCAGAACCAATGCTAGAATCAATAGGAATTTATAATAAAGAGAGGAAAGCCATAATTGCATTTTCACAGGGACCATTGCAACACACTATGCCAATATACATATTTTTTATTCTATATATGTATTAATACAATTGCAGTAGCAGGTATGATGGGGTGGGGGGGGGGGGGGGGGGGTATTAGTTGCCTTTGCTCCATATTTTAAGCTTCTCATAGACCAACCTCATACAAAATTACTTGAAATGATTCAGTGTTTGTGTTTTGGTCAAAAGTGTCAATGTACTGTAAGTACTTTTACTTTTATTTATTAGGCAAGGGAAAAAAAAACAAACAAGAATGCTCAATATAGTATGAAAGCCGGAATCCAAATCAGACTAGTCATATGTTGTTATCATAGGTGCTACAATGTATTATGAATTCTTTATATTTTACTCACAGCTACACAAATGCATACAATAAAATCTTTATGGATCAAACTGAAATATGGATTGTCTTGTTGTTTTTTCCCTACAAATGAGAGAATTTAAAGAATTGGAAGTATACATTTTGAGGCAGTCAGCCCAAACATGCAGGCTGTTTATATTAAACTATCTTTAGAATGGAGGTTCTTAAACTTTTTTCTTTGATGCCTATGCTAGTGCCTAGAGGCACCAATGTTACTTTGGTGTAGTGCATATTTGTGTGGTGTTTACATTTCTGTAGAAGCAGAGCTAGCAGTTAAGATTGCAAGCAGACTGCTTCTGAGCATGTGTGGGGAAAGGGGATAGGTGTCAATATGATTCAAACAATAAATCACCCTCATTTCGCTCTCAAGAGGTGATAAAGCTAGACACAATGACAAACAGAGTCTTTACAAGTTATTAGTTTTCCCCTAAAAATATTTTTTATGATAAAGGTGAAATAAAGGGGTGAAGTGGTGGAATTGAATGCTACAGAGGTCATGATTGGGAGTAAGAAAATTAGGAGCTACACAGAAAAATGTGCGTTGTGAATGACGTATAAGGGCTGTGGAGAGGGGAGGTAAAATAAATAAGGTAGAAAAAGTAAGGGTAAAACAAGTACTGGCTCTCATCCCCATAATGCACCTACATACTGTATATGATACTGTTCATCTACATATTATTTCTTATTTTTGGTCCAGGCTTCAATTGTAGTACTGACATCTGCTTCCCTTGATGTGAGTTCCCAGTGACACCCAAGCTGGGTGAATTTTAGGCTCGGCTGGTCTATTTATACCATCGGGGTCCTATTACAGATCTCATTTAGAGCACGGGACCACTGACCCAGCAAATAATTATCTTAAATTAGCAAAAGTGTGCAGAATGTTAATAATTCCCCACTCCAAATTCTTTTAACCAATTCAATGGTCAAAAAATGTTTTGCGTCCAAAAATTCTTTCCTTTTTTTCACTTGTTTGTATATCATTGTGCTGTGTGTAATGCGCAGCTGCCTTTGTGATACTCATGGATTGTGGTATTATTCCTGGCAGCAGTGTTACATGCCCCACATATAGTAATAATAACAGTGTCCGTTATGATGGTGTCACAAACATGCTCCTATTGCAAAGCCAGGCTGCCACAAATACACAGATGGCTATAAATAGAAAATGATGGCTATAATAGAAAATTACATCTTATTCGCTGATATTTTGTAATATGTTGTAGTTATCGTTGAGTATCAGATTTAATATCCAAAGTGTCATACACTACTAATATTTTTCTAGTTCATTATCAAGATAGAAAACTTCTTTATTTGCTATAAACTGGCACTAATAATCCATGATGTTTAATTGTATTCATTTTAAGTTAAGGAAGCACACAAAAAAAATCACTTAAATAACATTTTGTCACCAACAATTCACCCTAAGGCAACACAGCAGGACAGCCCTTTTGTTTCTTTTTAAAAGACCATTATATTTAGGAAAAAAGTTCACATTTGATGACAAACAGTTGTAAAATCCATGAGCATAAAATTATTTTTAGAGAATATTTAAAATTGTTATTTAGTAGACTCTACTTGTATGTTCCATTCTGGATAGGTAGTTTAACTGGAGCCTGATGAGAAGAGTTGTCATACTAGTATTGATCTTACATTCTGTCCTATTGTCAGGTGATTATTCATTGTGGCAGACCTGCGGCCATTATAATAATTACAAATGTAAGGCTTTATGTGTTTATTTAAACTTTTTAAAAATATTTCACACATTTTATAGTCAAGTTCTTCAGAAGAGCATAATATAAACATGACCATTCAATGGTCCTTTCAGCTGTGTTGCAGGCTGCCAAGTTTCACTTTACACAGTTCGCAGTTGACAGAGCTCTGAAACATGGCAGTCAGTTTAGCTATTAGCATGGCCGAATTGCCCATTAGGCCAACTAGGCAGCCGCCTAAGGGTGCTTTCCCTTTTTAGCTTAGAAAAATATAAATAATATGGTTCACCATCATATGCATTTAATAAACAAGTAATAGCTCTCTGTGTGTATGAGTAGCTATGTTACAATTACTGTTATGGGTAAATGTCTGT
The DNA here is from genome assembly GCA_027410445.1 of Discoglossus pictus. Classification (NCBI taxonomy): domain Eukaryota; kingdom Metazoa; phylum Chordata; class Amphibia; order Anura; family Alytidae; genus Discoglossus; species Discoglossus pictus. The sequence continues at coordinate 73,486,682 of CM050163.1, forward strand.
GATTTGCTCACACAGCAAGAGAGCCATATACATGCATATACAAGGGAAAAATGGCTGCGTGCATACCTTGTGCACACACTCCTGGGGCTGCAAAAAGGTAGATCCGGCACTGATTGTTATTGCAACAAACAAAAAAAACCTAAAGGTTTTTAATTGCTTAACTTGATCACAAACCAAAGATTGGTTGGAATCTACAACACAAGTGAACGTACCCAGGGTGTACACTGACAGACAATATTAAAAAAGAAATACAAACAAAATGTGGTTTTATAAAGCCCTGCACCCTGGCAGAACTAACAATAGAAATTAAAATGATAATCCCCATTTTTTTATTTTTATAAAAATAAAGTTAGTGGATACAAAGGATTGTATATATCAACTTCTCCATTTGTATAATCGAATTAGTACTTGCAAGAGGATATCCCTTATCTCCATAAATCATCACTCTTCTTTAAATGTCTGTCCAATAAAAAAGGTATCAATTTATTTTGTACTTTTTTTTTTTTTTCAGCTGTATTACTCCAGAATGTCTCCTATTTTAAATCACACTTTCTATTATTATATCATACCCTTGAAATTCACTATATATTTTACAGATACATTTTTTTTTACTACAATGTGGTTAATTTGCTGCTATGTATAGCCGCCAGTTATATTTCAGTATTATTTGTGCATGATGGGTATTTCCAATTACCAGCTACAATTATAGAGCGTCTCTGGTACAAAATGTCTGAGAGAAAGGCCATGCAGCAGACAGGAGGAGCAGCTGTTGTTTACTTGTGATGAGTGATGGATGTTTTACTGCAAGAACATTCTCCTAACCTGCGCTGGGCATGTCAGTTATGTGCTCTACTACACGGCTTCTACATATACCACTGATGACAGAAGCCGTACCATTACTGCAAGTTACATAAACGGCTATTATATATGTAGTAGTCCTAATACTCAGTATTACATGTTGTGCTAATAAATCCCAAACTCCAACATCCCAGGTAGTCTCGAAGCATATGTTAGGAAAGGATCACTCACAATGTCTCTACATGGGCTTTTGAATAACTAAACTTAATAATTAGCAATGTTTTTTTTTTTAATTTAAAATAAAAATGTATTTTTTTTGTCATTTTATCTTGTATATCAAATTATTCTTCACTGCAGTCATTATTACAATGGATGATAGGAAAAATTATCTTCAACCCTCTTATGTGTTATTTGATGCGTGTGGCTCTACATACATGTGTGTATTACTGTATGACGCATCTTGTTTGAAATTGTTCTTGACTTGTACTTAACCCCTGTATATCGCTACTGAATATGTTGGCGCGTAATAAATAAGGGATAATAGTAATCTGTGAGTGAGATTGCTGCTATGTATAGTTGTGCTCAAGAGTTTGCATACCCTGGCAGAAATTGTGACTGATCATAAAAAAAATATATCTTTTATTGAAAGATAGTGATCATATGAAGCCATTTATTATCACATGGTTGTTTGGCTCCTTTTTTAAATCATAATGATAACAGAAATCACCCAAATGGCCCTGATCCAAAGTTTGCATACTCTTAGTTCTTAATAGTGTGTATTGCCCCCTTCAGCATCAATGACAGCATGCAGTCTTTTGTAATAATTGTCTAAGAGGCCCCTAATTCCTGCAGGTGGTATAGCTGCCCATTCAACTTGGCAAAATGCCTCCAGGTCATTCAAAGTTTTTGGTCATCTTGCATGAACCGCACGTTTGAGATCTTCCCAGAGTGGCTCGATGATATTAAGGTCAGGAGACTGTGATGGCCACTCCAGAACTTTTTCTGCTGTAACCACTGGATGGTCATCTTGGCCTTGTGCTTAGGGTCATTGTCATGCTGGAAAGTCCAAAAGGGGCCCATGTGCAGCCTTCGTGCAGAAGAATGCAAATTGTCTGCCAGTAAGCGAGACAGAGACAGAGAGTTGGGTGATAGCCCTTTTTATTAACAATCCATATTAGAAGTCTGTTAAATGGACAAGGAACACATCTTTTTTCCAAACATTTAGAAGAGCATGTATGAAACATTACAAAAAAAGTTTTTTACATTAAAAATAATTAATTTAAAGGTATTTAAGCTTCATCAAAACAGGAAACACAGAGAGCATAATCTGTGGATCACCTTGTCTGACAGAGGGCAAGCTACCACGTGCAATTAAACTTCTGAATGTGACATATTTTGATGCAACAACAACAAAAAATATATATATGTCCCTTTAATATAGATTTAAGTGCAATAAAAAAGGTCTTGCATGATACTGCAATTGTCTGTCTTTTTGCTTCCCTGTCACTGGACTAACATGACTACTAATTTATATATATATATATATATATATATATATATATATATATATATATATATATATATATATGAGAGTGTGTGTGTGTGTGCGTGACTATTTTTACAGTGGTAGAATGACATTCTGTCTGACACACACACAGATGTCTGTCTCAGTGACATCCTCTCACACACAGCTCTTGCCGTCTTCCTCTCCCTTGCACCCTTCTCCTGCACCGATACCCTTTATTCTCCAAGCACACAGTTTTTCCTCTCAGTAACACCCTGGCTCTCCCTCTGTCCCTCCCCAGCCTGTGCAGTGTGATGTGGGTGACAGGGAGGTGAGGGAGGAGGGGACTCTGCTCTAGTCTCAGGGGTCACCTCATGGACTTTAGCTGTCACTAAGTCCTCAGGCCCAATGATCTTCCCTGACAGTGCCAGCCTTCCTCCTTCCACCAGATCTCTGCTGCCAGGTAAGTGCCCCCTTGGTTTCCATTAACCGCCTGCAGTGCACACTATATGCATCCTTATGCAGATACATCTGATCAGTGATTCATGCAGTGGAGTCTGCAGATTTAACCCCTTAAAGGTGGTTTCCTTTTAATAAGCATTTACATTATATCCTGCAGCACACCAGCATAATCTACATTTTTTTAAAACTTAATAATGCTTGTCACTTCACTATAAAATATAAGCACAATTAAATCTTACAGTGAGATAAAGAAAAACTGCAACTGTACCACTAATAAGTACCTGCTGGGGTAATCGTATCAGTTTTTGTATTGTAATGTTTCACTCTTATTTTACCACATTTTGATAGTTCGAGTTTAAGATGACTTTTAGCTCCACAATATAGAGTAATAGACAACGCATAAACCCGAAAGCCCCTAACCCAAAAAACAAAGCAGGAACCATCATTGACCTATAGGCACAGCCGGTGTATGGTGATATAATGGAGGCAGCTCATGTAATTATGGTGAGACTTTATGGGACATGTATATTTTCCCAAATTGCGTTTTAAAATATTTGTTGTAATAAGCAAGCTTTCAATTTATTGTTTATTGGAAAAAGTAATTGTAACATCAGAATTTTTTCTATTGATCCTTTCTCCTTGTTTGGGCTCTTATAAGTCTATTGCAATTTAATAAGAAGTCTTTAGGAGGTCCGAAATGTAGAGATTGTTGCAGATTTTTAGCCGGATTACCATCCGTGATATTTCAGACATCAGATTTACTTTTTGCTAGTAACAATAAACTGTAAACATACTTATTCAGGCTCGTCATTTAATATACAGCAACACTTTGGATCTTTTTGTATCCTTTAAAGGGACGTTGAAGGCTTCTGGATTTCACTAGGAATATAATATACATAGTGTCTATTTACTATTATGTACAAGCGACTTGCCTGTCAAAAAATGGCGTCAATAAGATTGTAAGGCAGGTAATGGTGTTTGGTTGCAACATTAATTTTGTTGGTGTTCCGAGATTCTTGGGCGCTCATTGCGAGCCTTGTGTGGCTCGCAATGAGCGCCTTCAGCGCTCATTGCGAGGCTGTTGGTTGTTTGTGTGCTATGAGCAGCGTTGGCGTTTTTTTTTGTATGCTAATGAAATAATTAATAAATGAATAAAGGAATATACTTTACCTATTTTGCAGTAATATATGCAGGAAGCATTGTGTTGAAGAGCTGACAATCTGTTTTCATGTTGCTGCAGCATACAATGTGTATTTTCACGGCTGTGGAGCTGCTGTGTAAGTGTCAGCAATGTGTGCAGTGTGTAGTGTAAATAGTGTGCATGTAAGTTATTGTTGTAAAATGGCGCCTAATGTATGTGGTACGCGGCTGTGGCTGATTTTGCGTCCTTGTTGTTGGATCTCGTCCGGCTTTTTCGGAAAATCCGTAGGTGTTTGGTGGTGTTTTGCGTGTCTAGAGTCCTGTAGCCTTGTTTTCGTTTTTTTCTGCTGCCATTTTTTCTCTCGCTTAGGAGATTTTCGGGTGTCTAAACTCTTGAATTTCTACTTAAATTGAGATGTAACTTCACTTTCACAGGTCCTGGGTGCCCCCCTTGCTGTGGGTAAGCTTTCTATGTGTTTGTTGTGTGTATTTATTGTGTTTTTAATGTTTTCATGTGCACGGGTTTCGGGCGCTAAGGTCGTATTTTTGCGAGGTCGTACCGCGGCTCGTATTTGTGTATGCTAAGTCCGTAAATTTTGGGGTCGAGGTGGGAGCCTCCACCTCCGCAAATGCGGCCCCTCGCTTTGCGAGGGTCCGCATTTGCGGGCCTAAAGTCTGCAGTTGCTGGCAAGGAGCGACTTTGGCGATCCTTGTTAGCAACTGCGGCCCTCGCTTCACAAGGGCGCAGTGGCGTTAGCAACGACCCGCTTTTTCACAACTGTATATGTGATTTTATGTTATTAAACGTGGTTAAAAGCTCTGTGTTTTTTCTGCCTAAAATTGCTTGTACCTGTTTGGGTCTGTCCTCTGTAGCTCATGCAGCTCATAAATGCACAGACTGTGAAATGCAATATTTCAAATTAGCCAATCAGTGATCTCTCTCAAGCAGCATGTTGCAGAATGTTGCCACAGATTGATGACTATGAGACAGTACAACCCCTGTATTTAGAAGTGCACTGTCTTCATGAGCTGAAGAAAGGGAAAATATTTGTAAGATTTTAGGCAGAAAAACAGAGCTTTTAAGCACTTCTTAATAAAATAAAGTAGACAAACATAAAGAGATACAGAAGTATATTATATTCCTAGTGTAATTCAGAAACCTTCCATGGCCCTTTAAGGTGATAACAAGTATGCCTGGCACTTTATATCACTGTATATCCTCTCCCTCTTATGGATACAAATGAGGAGGGTACTGGATCCAGACCTCAGTTATCTGCTCATGAAACTCTGTTTGTGTGTATATTTAAAAACTTAATTAGATGCAATAATAATTTGTCACAGCATTAACCTATTTATTGCAGCATGTAATTTATACAGACAGGGACAGATTTATTTTTTGGGGGGGGGGGGGGGGATCCAAGGTGTCTTCAGATGGTGACTGTAGCCATAAAATAAAAAAAAAACATTTGCTTCTGGGGAGGAAAGCTATGGCAAGTCTGGATAAGCTAGTAAAAAGTAAAGATATTACACTATCAACAAAGGTCCGCATAGTTTGAAGTATGGTATTCCCAGTAGAAACATACAGATGTGAGAGCTGGACCATAAAGAAATATGAGAGCTGTTGAATTGTGGTGCTGGCGAAAACTACTTTGAGTCCCTTGGACTGCAAGAAGATCCAATTAAACCAGGAACTCAAGACAAACTGTTCACTGGAAGGAATGATCATGAGGCTCAAATATTTTGGCCATATCATGAGAAGACAGGATTCCCTAGAAAAGACTGGGAAGGATTGAAAGATTGAAGACACAAGAATAAGGAGGAGGCAGAGATGGATAGATGAGGTCTCTGAACACAAGCTTGATGGAGCTCAGTGGGTTAGTGACTGATAGATGTGACTGGCGTGCTGCGGTCCATAAGGTCAGGGAGAGTCTACATTACAGAACGACTAAACAACAATAACAACCACAATTTATACATCAAGCAATAGCTGTCATCCGTGGATACCAGGATTGGTAGATCCCGGTGGATATCCTAGCACTCAGGATTGCTATGTTCTTGTCCTTAGGTAAAAGTCACTTGTTGTGATGCAAGAAATGTTGCAAAGAATTATTCCTGCACTGTTAGTTCTGCTGCTCTCCTGAGTTTACACCGTTCACTAAGTGTCCAACTGTATATGAAACAACAAAATAAGGGAGGGGTAGGAGATAGCGCACAACTATATAGTGCAGATCATTAACCGGATCAACCTCAATAATCACAAAACAACCTCAATAGGGTATATGTGTGTATTAACGCACTGGCCTAGTCCCAGATACTTCCCAGTCTGGTTCCTCGGTTCGGATCGCTTGGATGGAGATTGTATATGAACAAATGTATGTAAGGCAAATCTTTAGTTGAGCCTGGTGTAGCTGTTTAAGCTATGACTTAGTGTGTGCAGATGTCACTATAGTATGTGTGATAGAAATCTCTATAGATTTAGCATATGCCTGGGTTTGAATGTACCAAAACAGGGCAAAAAACAATGTGCATAAATGTCAACCCAAATAGTTCTTTATTATATCTACATAAACAGTACAAGATAAATAAAAAATCATATGTACAGAAGCAGATCTATGAATTGTATGGTCTGCTTTAAAAATGTATTACCAAATAGCTGCCAAGAACTTTCAAAGTCCTGCGTGCCTGGCGTTGTTCGCGTATTACTGTTTTCGCCGTTGTGTTGGTGTAAGTGTTAGTGTCTTGGACGTCGTATATTTTCTAAGTCCAGCATCCCTGGCGTTGTTTGTGTGTTACTGTCTTTGGCGTCATGTATTTTCTAAGTCCCGCGTGCCTGGCGTTGCTCAGCCTCGTTTTCATCATGTTTCAAAATATTTATGTTTTTTCGGGCACCATTTTTTTCCTCGCTTAGCCAATCGACGAAAAAAAATTTGCTTGCAACCTCACTCACAGGCTTCCTGGCTTCCCCTGCGCTGTGTGTGAATGTGTTATATTTTTTTTCATTATTTGTATGTTTTGGGGGGTCTTTCGAGTTACGCACTTGAAACTATTTCTGCCATTAAATTTGTAAACCGCGTGCCTCGTGATCAGCGGCAAAGTGCTACGTTTTTTGGCAGCTATCACGACCATCGACATTAGCGTTTTCTGTGCTCATGTCTAGGCTGTTTGAAAGTAATACAGGCTTGGCGATGAGCGCCTGTGGCACATTATAAAATACCCTCTTTTAGATGAAATAAATAAGAAAATATGTTCAATGTCCTTTTAATGGGAAGTGGTAAATGCTTTAGCACAAAGATTAATAAATATGACTGTGCTGGGCCATTGCCTCACATGCTTTATTTGTATGTTGGGTTGTAGGCATGATAACTCAGGCATGTGAAGAAGTAAACCAACTAGGTTGAAAGAGAGAGATGGGATGATGGTGAGACAATAGGGGGAATTTACTAAGCATCCCAAGTGCATCACATGTTATCTTCCAATTTAGTATGTACTATGGTCCAGTGGTTAGGATTCATTGCTTTCACTGCTATGACCTGGGTTCGATTTCAGTCAGGGGACCAAGAGGTCACACCACCCTGAAGCTGAGCAGGGTTGGGCCTGGTCAGTACTTGAATGGGAGACAACCTAGGAATACCAGGAGCTGTATGCTGTGCCCCACTGGAGAAGGAACTGGCAACCCACTCAGTATCTCTGCCATGAGTGGATCAGCATGACCATGGACATAAAGATGTCCATAAGGTCATGGAGAGTCGGAAACGACCAAACGATGGGAAAAAAACAATTCCTATAGGGGAAAACTCATCTCTGGTGAGAAAGTGCTTAGAAAATTCCTCCCATAAGATCCGAGATGCAGGGTGAGCATGCAAATGAATGAAGGTTTGAATGGTAGCTTTGTAACTAAGCCACAAGATAATAGGAAGAGTCTGACTTGCCGGTCACAGTTTGTTAGGTAACATGATCCCGCCGCAGCCGGGGAGCACACGTTGTGCCCTGCCATTTCTGGGTTTATAACCTTGATGAGGTCCTATACATGAGCTCACAGGCTACAGTCCAGGCTGAGGAGAGCTGTCTGGTGCTAAGCTCAGGAAAGTGCATAAGAATAGCGTCTGGCTCTTGGAGGGAGAATCATAGCAGT
>CM050163.1:73499717-73584717 GCA_027410445.1 Discoglossus pictus
GGAGAGACAGAGAGGGGAGGGACAGAGGGAGGAGAGGATGGGAGAGAGAGAGGGGGTAGAGGATGGGAGAGACTTGGGAGACAATGGGAGAGATGGGGAGAGATGGGGGAGGGGATGGGAGAGACAGGTGGGAGAGACAGGAGGGAGAGGATGTGAAAGACAGGGGAGAGGGTGGGAGAGATAGGGAAGAGAGAGAAGAAGAAGAGAGACAAGGGAGGGAGAAAGAAGGGTGGGAGAGACAAGGGGGGAAGGTGAGAGATATGAGGGGGGAGAGAGGGAGAGGCAAAAGAGAAAGAGGCAGAGGGGGTGAGGTGAGGTAGAGGCAGAATGGAGGAGAGGGAGAGTGGAGAGACAAAAGCGGAGGGAGAGAAAAGAGAGTAAAATAAGGGAGAGTGAGAGACAGAAGGGGAGAGATTGAGAGGCAGAAGGGAGAGAGAGAAGTGAGAGGGAGAGACAGGGACATTGAGAGACAAGGAGGGAGAGAAAGGGAAGAAGGGAAAGATAGAGGGATATAGGGAGAAAGAGGGAGGAAGAGAGACAGGGAGAGAGAGAGAGACAGGGAGAGAGAGAGAGACAGGGAGAGAGAGACAGGGAGAGAGAGACAGGGAGAGAGAGAGAGAGAGACAGGGAGGAAGGGAGCATGAGAGAAGGGAGAGTGAGAGAGAAAGGGGGAAGTGTGAGAGAAGGGGAGTGATAGAAGGGGAGTGAGAGAAGGGGAGTGGAGATTATATATATATATATATATATATATATATATATATATATATACACACACACACACACACACACACACACAGTAGAATCCCAGTTCAGTTATTCGGCACCCAACTAACCGGGACTCTCCAGCAACCGGCACCTGCATCAATTCAATTCCCCATTTTCACTAAACCGAGACTGCAAAAAAAAAATATACTAACTTTTTTTCTAATTGTTTTGCCTGGGCCTAAATGGCACAGTTTAGGTGCTAATGCCTTTTTAAATGCATTTTGAGGGTTTGGGGGGAGGGTTAAGGGTCGTTTAGACCCTTAAATTCAGGGACCTCCGATTAGCCGCCAACTACACTTATCCGACAATAGGGAGTCCCTGTGGGTGGCGGATAACAGGGAGTTTACTGTATATATACAGTGAGGGGAAAAATTATTTGATCCCCTGCTGATTTTTAACGTTTGTCCACTGACAAAGAAATGATCAGTCTAGAATTTTAATGGTAGGTGTATTTTAACAGTGAGACAGAATAACAACAAACAAAAAAACAAGAAAAACTCATTTAAAAAAAGTTATACATTTATTTGCAGGTCAGTGAGGGAAATAAGTATTTATCAGCAAAATTTCTGGCTCCTGGGTATCTTTTATACAAGTAACAAGCTGAGATAAGGAGCACTCTCGTGAAGGGAGTGCACCTAATCTTAGCTTGTTACCTGTATAAAAGACACCTGTCCACAGAAGCAATCAATCAGATTCCAAACTCACAACTATGGCCAAGACCAAAGCTGTCCAAGGATGTCAGGGACAAGACTGTAGACCTACACAAGGCTGGAATGGGCTAAAAGTCCATCGCCAAGCAGCTTGGTGAGAAGGTGACAACAGTTAGTGCGATTATTCACAAATGGAAGAAACACAGAATAACTGTCAGTCTCCCTTGGTCTGGTGCTCCATGCAAGATCTCACCTTGTGGAGTTTCAATGATCATGAGAACGGTGAGGAATCAGCCCAGAACCACACAGGAGCATCTTGTTAATGATCTCAAGGCAGCTAGGACCATAGTCACCAAGAAAACAATTGGTAACACACTACGCCGTGGAAGACTGAAATCCTGCAGTGCCCCCTGCTCAAGAAAGCACATGTACAGGCCAGTCTCAAGTTTGCCAATGAACATCTGAATGATTCAGAGGAGAACTGGGTGAAAGTGTTGTGGTCAGATGAGACCAAAATCAAACTGTTTGGCATCAACGCAACTCGCCCTGTTTGGAGGAGGAGGAATGTTGCCTATGAGCAAGAACCAAGAACACCATCCCCACCGTCAAACATGGAGGTGGAAACATTATGCTTTGGGGGTGTTTTTCTGCTAAGGGGACAGGACAACTGCACCGCACCAACGGGACGATGGACAGGGCCATGTACCGTCAAATCTTGGGTGAGAACCTCCTTCCCTCAGCCAGGTCATTGAAAAAAGGTCGTGGATGGGTATTTCAGCATGACAATAACCCAAAACACACAGCCAAAGAAACAGTCCTGAAGCGGCCTAGAAAGTCTACAGACCTTAATCCCATAGAAAATCTGTGGAGGGAGCTGAAGGTTCAAGTTGCCAAACATCAGCCTCAAAACCTTAATGACTTGGAGAGAATCTACAAAGAGGAGTGGGACAAAATCCCTCCTGAGATGTGTGCAAACCTGGTGGCCAACTACAAGAAATGTCTGACCTCTGTGATTGCCAAAAGGGGTTTTGCCACCAAGTACTAAGAGAAAGGGATCAAATATTTATTTCCCATTGACCGTTTTTCTTGTTTGTTATTCTGTCTCTCACTGTTAAAATACACCTACCATTAATATTATAGACTCATACTTTTTTTGTCAGTGGAGAAACGTACAAAATCAAATACTTTCCCCCCCACTTTTTATATATATATATATATATATATATATATATATATATATATATATGAGAGAGAGAGAGAGAGTCACATTTTCTTTTTCTGTGCTGGGCCCTCCTGAGAAAAAAATCCCATATATATATATATATATATATATATATATATACGTATAATATTCGCACTTGGGGGGGGGGGTGCAAATTCGGGGACAGGCCCTGGCGGGAAAAGCTCTAGCTACGCCACTGCCCAGGTTGCATCGGTGAAAAAACCCACCAGGGAACCCTTTGTCCTCTTTAGGAATAGCTTAAAAACACAACCCAATTTTGGGGTGACACAGACCCTTTAAAATATATAAATTCAAACTCAGTTATCTAACACCTGCACTCAAAAGTAACAGTAATTATATTAATTTATTTGTGTACAAGACATTTGTTGTGACAGTTTAAGCGACATTGGATAACATTTTCTCCCGGGTTTGAATTCACAAGTCAAATAATTTGCTCTTGATATTTTTCTGTGCTGCTTTATCATTACTTTGCATAGAAAAAAACATATATTTTTAAATGAATGATAAAAACTTTTGAAACTGCAGTGTTCCTTTAAACATATTACATTTTAAAATATTTTCTGAATAAAAAAAGAACATCACACCTATTTAGTTTGGAACCATTTAAACCCTAACTACTTAGTTAGTCTATCCCTGCTGTATTTAAACATTGAAAATTTCGATGTCGCTATAAAGGACCACTGTAGTGTGTTTACAAGTAAACCTCATATGTTTGTTGGTTATTGACTATCAAAAAGAGTATGTTTCAAATAAATAAAAGCAAACGTTTTCTTATATTTTAAACTATCAGTTTTCCTCTCAAGCAGAGCTTTGTATCTCCTCTTTCCTGTGTCATCAGGGGCATAGCTGGATCTGTCTGTATGCTAAACTATCATGGAGCTTGAAAGCAGGCTCGGCTGATGTCACTGGTCTTGTCCCATGACATTATTAGCTCCTGCCCCACTGCCTACACAGAGGTAGCAGCTCTATTGTAACATGCTTAAAGCTGCCCCATAGGCCCTGATCGGTGACAGTGCATGAGCCATCATAGCCCTGCCCCCCCTTTTCTAAGCATGCTAAGTCTCAAGTGCAACCTAAAATGTTCAGACTTTATTTTTGCCCTTGATAGACACAATGGTAGGAGGAGATACTCAACTGCTTGAGGAGAAAACAGACAGTTTAATATCTAAGAAAATTGTTATTTTTTATTTATTTTAAACTGTTTTTAATAGTCTATGCCTAGCAAACCAATATATTAGCTTTACTTGAATATATACTACGGTAGTCATTTAAGAACTTAGTTATACACCTTTGAAAGAATTCTCTGTGGGCAAACAGTCATATTTAAATCATCAAGCGCTTTCTATTTTCCTGCTAACATCTGATATGATTATAACATGATTTTCTTTTTTAAAGATTTGCAAAATGAAAAGTGAGTAACCGTTTTGCTGGAGCTTTCTCTGCATCGATCCCCTTCATGGTTATGTGTATATTAATTTATCAGTCATATAAACTCAAATAGAATTTCTGTCGGTCTCTCTGATTTTGTGTCAGCCTAATGGATTTTTTGCATCGCTGGTTCCAAATGCGTCAATACAATTTCACTGATAACATTTTGTGCATGTGTGAAATGGACATGCACTGAAACAGATTATTATAAACTAGCCATGGTTGTTCCTTGACATTTGATAATGCAAAAGTACATGTCATTTACCATGCGTATTCCAGAGATAAAGGCTCTATGTCTGACCAATGCATCAAAAAGCATTAAAGGCATATAGAAGTTTCATGGATTATGAATGCATCTGACAGAGGAGAATCAGTAGTGTATGCAACCATTTTTTGCATGAAAAAATACCAGAAACAACATTAATGTATTTATTCTAGAGTTTGCATAATTTCTTCAGTTTCTGGCAGTTGATTTTTAGAAGAAATGTCCAAGCTAAATTAGCATAAAAATCATAAATTTGTTGTAGCCAATCAGAGGCAGTATGGGAATTCAGTCTCAGCAGCAAAGCATCATGGGATTTGTAGTCATTTTTACCCATCACACACCTCTTTCTCCTCCATTAAATGATGCAACTAATCTGGATTTCTGCATTGATCTGCTACTGGATGGAAGGTTAGTATAGGATTAAACACGTACTTGAATGCAGTGTTTCTATTGGTTAGTGCGGGTGTCTATTTAGGCTCCTCTGTGGTGTGGAAACTAAAATTTTAAATAAAATAAATGTGTGTGTGTAGAATGACTCAATGTAATGTGTGTTTCTGATACAAGCAGCATGTGCTACATTAGAAAAAGGTAAAACACAAACAGGGAAACTTCCATATACATTTAAAGGACCATTATAGTTCAACAATAACTGTATTTGTTTGTGACGAAGGTAACTAACATTAGTAGCTGTGTAAGCCATGGACATAAAATTTATTTTAGAGAAAATCATAATTTTTGAAGAGTTTGTGTATGAATATAGGATTCCATTTTGTGTTTGTTGCATCTCTTCCTCAGAGATAGATCATATATATCAGTGGAGGGAGGGGAAGAGGCAACATGGAAAGGTTAATAGTCTGTGTTAGATAATTGGATCATATTGAAATTGATCAAATTCCTTTCCCACTTAAAGGCTCATAAGTAGGAAGTTTGCTTTAATAGATACAACAACAGTTCTCCACAAATGTAAATGCGCATCTTATACACACACTTACACCAAAGTATCATGGATGCCTCAAGGGTGCAGCCAGGGCATCACTTTTTTTTTAAATTAAAAAACAGCTTTATGACTCTTTCCCTGCTTCATTTTGGGCCATATTCTACTAGTAGCCATCAAATGCCTCAAACTCACAAATTTTGGCTGCAATTGTTTTTACCTCTTCTGTACCTCTTCAGAAGCCATCTTTTGTGCCACAGAGAACAGGAACTACATGATTCTGCTGGGGTAGGTTTGAACTAGATACATATCATGCCTCCTTGAAGAAGCAGCTCGTGACAAGTAATATTTGCCGATCAGGCTCGCAATCTAGCACTCTATGCATTAGAGCATCTCTTTTAGCCCATGTGGGTTTCATGATATGTATTAACCAAATAATAACCAAACTAATAGTTAATGTTCAATCTATGCTAAAACCAATGGAGTTCTAAGCTAAAATTTGCATCTTTGGCTGGCCCATAGTGATTGTGAGCAGTTAACTCAAATAGAATTTCTGTCGGTCTCTCTGATTTTGTGTCAGTCTAATGGATTTCTAATCGATTAATAGAAAATAGACAAGGCAGGAAACGAGAAAGAAAATAAGAGGAGTGAAGCTCAAGTCTAGATCATATCATGGTTATAATGAACTAGCGACTTGCCCGTCAAAAAATTACAGACAATAAAATTGTAAGGCTGGCGCTTATTGTGAACCTCTCCCCTGGTGTACTTTTGCTCCTCTGAGCACCCTCTGCTCTCATTGTGAGCCCCGCGCTGAGCGCCTTTGGCGCTCATTGTGAGCCTCTCCGCCCGTGTAATTTTGGTGGTGTGAGCACCTTTGGCGCTCATTCAAGGGCCGCGCTGATCGCCGTTGGCGCTCATTGCGACAATCTCCCCTTGTGTACTTTTGCTCCTCTGATCACTCTCGGCGCTCATTGTGAGCCCCTGAACGCCTTTGGAGCTCATTGCAATCCTTTCCTCTGCTCTACTTTTGGTTCTCTGAGCACCCTGTGTGCTGATTGTGAGCCCTGCGCTGAGCATCTTTAACGCTCATTGCATGGCTCACACTGCGAGGCTCTCCGCTCGTGTAGTTTTCGTGGTCTGAGCACCTTTGTCAGTCATTGCAAGGTGCGCGCTGATTGGCTTTGGCGCTCATTGTGAGCCTCTCCCCTGGTGTACTTTTGCTCCGCTGAGCACCCTGTGCGATCATTGTGAGCCCCACGCTGAACGCCTTTGTGGCTTATTGCAATCCTCTCCCCTGGTCCTTTTTTTTTAATGCTAATTAATTAATTAATAATAAATGAATATACTTTACCTATTTGTAATTAATATATCCATAATGTATCAATATCCTGAAGAGCTAACAATCTGTTTTGATGTTCCTGCAGCATACAATGTACATTTGCAGTGTTGCTGACCTGTGTAAATGTCAGCAATGTTCGAAGTGTGCAGTGTAAATAGGCTGTGTGCGCGAGGGGAAACTGTTTGTTTAGCTGTGTGTTTGGGCATTTTGTAATGGTAATGTTTAATTGTCAGTTAGTGTTGTAAAACAGCGTCGATTGTCTATGCGTTACGCAGGCGTGGAGCATTTTACGTGGTCCCTATTAGTGTCTTTTATACCTCGTATGTGCCTGTGTAATAGTCTAATGTGCTTGGCGGTCTTTTGCGTGTTCAGGGGTTGTGTAGCCTCGTTTTCGGGTGCTGTGAGTGGTTTTGTTTTGAATTCTTGTTCATTTTGGTGGTGTTATTGTTGTTTTTGTATGTGCGCGGTTCGGCCATTAACTTCGTATTTTTTTGACCTCGTATTTTTTTTTTTTTTATAAGTGCCGCGGGTCGTATTTTTTTTTTTGTTAAGTGCCACTTTCCTTTTTGCAAGTGTTACAGGCCGTAATTTTTGCACGCATTTTTTTTCAAACTGCTACAGGTCTCGCATTGTAAAAGGTGAATTTTTTGTGTAAAAGTCTTATGTGCTTGGTGGTGTTATGCGTGTTTAGGGGTAGTGTAGCCACGTTTTCGTTTTTTTCGGACGCCATTTTTTTCCTTGCTTAGGCGATTTTCGTGTGTGGAAACTCCGCAAATTGTGGTTAAATTGTTGTGCAACCTGACTCCCAACGTCGTACCTGTCCCCCCGTGCTGTAAGTGGTTTTGTTTTGTATTTTTGTTAATTTTGGTTATTGTTGTTTTTGTATGTGTGCGGTTCGGCCATTAACTTCGTATCTTTTTGACCTTGCCGCAATCTTATTTTTTTGTGTAAAAGTCTTATGTGCTTGGTGGTGTAATGCGTGTTTAGGGGTCGTGTAGCCTCCTTTTCGTTTTTTCGGCCGCCATTTTTTTTCTTGCTTTGCCGATTTTCGTGTGTGGAAACTCGGCAAATTGTGGTTAAATTGTTGTGCAACCTGACTCCCAACGTCATACCTGTCCCCCCTGTGCTGTGAGTGGTTTTGTTTTGAATTCTTGTTCATTTTGGTGGTGTTATTGTTGTTTTTGTATGTGCGCGGTTCGGCCATTAACTTCATATTTTTTTGACCTCGTATTTTTTTTTTTTTTATAAGTGCCGCGGGTCGTATTTTTTTTTTGTTAAGTGCCACTTTCCTTTTTGCAAGTGTTACAGGCCGTAATTTTTGCACGCATTTTTTTTCAAACTGCTACAGGTCTCGCATTGTGAATGGTGTAATTGAGATTTAGTTACGCGGGTCGTAAGGATGAGCGCCTATGGCGCTCATCTCCACCAGCGCAAGGAGCAAATGTGTTGCTATGCGAGCCCGCAAGTGTTAGCAACAACCCGTATTGCTCACAACTATATATGTGATGAGAGAGAATACCCATGCATGTTAGGCTTTAAAAGAATAGCAGGATATGAAAATAGTAATATAGTAATTTCAAGCTTACTATAACATGTAAATCTTCTATATAATTTTTTTAAAAATCCTTCTTAAAAATAATTTAGAGCACCTATTTAATATGGAACTTTTAATTTTATTGAAAATGTACTAGACATTTCTTTATCTTTTTTGTTTAATTAATTCTAAACTGTTAGGTAAGAGTCCAAAACCATATCTACTAAAAGTTGTTGGGCTTATGAAGGGGTTCTCTGAGGCTGTTTGGCTATTTTCTATAGGAAAGCCATGAAGAATGTGAAGCTGACTCAGAGTTAGAGATTTCCTTTATTTGTAACGCAAATAAATATATTTTGTATATATTTGTAATATATTCTGTAGTGCTTTGACTTGATAAAGTGCAAAATGTTTTACATGGTTTAATATAAGTATTATAAGTATTTAAGTATTGTATTGAAATTTGCTTTAATGGAAACTACCTTTTACCTTTAAATGGGAGGAAGCTTGGATTCATTCTAACCACTTGACAATAGAGCTAAATAGAAGCATAAGCGCTAGTAGAATAGCCCTCCATGCAATTTGAACCCCCCCATACATTGCACATGAGCATAATCCAGCTGTATATCTCCTAGTTATAACACTTTCTTGTTACCACATCCAACTGAAAACTTCACAGAAAATCTGGAGTCTGTGGCATTTAATTGTAATAGTTTTATATTGCGCTGCAGTCACTTCAGAACCAAAATACATCACTTGAGCACAACTATCAGCATTTAAAAAATATTTTAAAAGCTATTAAACAATAATTTTTCTTTGCATAGTAAAACCACAAAAAGTGTTGAGTGCAGGAAGCATGATACGTTCCCATGGTAACGGGCCTACTGCGGTTTCTTGAGATTACTCAGCTCTATATCTGACAAACAAATAATGTCCTTACAAGTGTATAACCCAGTGACAGAGCTATTGATGTTATTGATGTTGCAGGTGGAAAGCACCAGGTCCACAACAGGTGTACATGGTATCTCTTAACTTATTTGGGTCAATTCAAATCAATATTTTATTACTAGCAACTTGCCCATATGATGTTCAGTTGTGCGTCCTCTCCCTCTCTCTGTGTGCCCTCACTGTGCGGCCACTCTTTCTCTCTGCGGCCACTCTTTCTCTCTGCCGTCTCTTTAGGTGTGCTCTCTTTCTCACTGTGCCTCTGTCTCTCTCTGTGCCCTCTGTTTCTATCTCTGTGCCCTGTCTCTCTCCCCCTCTTTCTCTACCCCCCTCTCTCCCTCCCTCCTACTCTCTCCCTCCCTGTCTCTCCCTCCCTCTTACCCCCCCCCTCTCTCTATACAGACCCTCATGAGCCCCTAATTAACCCCATCAGTCCCATAAGGGTCAATAATTATGGGGTTATGGGGCAATAATTAACCCTCACAATAACCTATAAGTGCCATGAGGGTCTTCCAGGACCCTCATGACAATAAGTCCAAGCACTACGCTACACTACACTAATTGCCACCCCAATACACCAATATATCTAAATTAACCTTCATCTAACTAATTACCCCCCTCTACCCTACCCTATTAACCTCTACACTACCTACCCAACCCCCTAATAAAATCCCTAGCACTTCACTAATCACAGAAAAAAAGACCAATTCCCAAAAATATAAAAACCTAGATCACAGAAAAAAAAAAAAATAACATTACTAAAAAAGCAACACTACTTAAAATAAAAAAACACTACTTACATAAAAATAAAAAAAAAGCTACTCACATAAAACAATAAAGGTACAACCTAAAAAAAACACATCACTATTAAAATTAAAAAAAGACCTACACCCAGCAATAGAAGAAAGGGTAAATTAGACCACTTACCTTGCCAAAATGCCCCTCCAGCGATGCCTGTCTTCTGTTCTTCTGACGTTTAAGGTCCTTTATTTAAAATTTTAAATGTTGTGAGGGTCCTCATTGGGTTAATGTGGGGACCCTCTGAGGGTACCGATGGGGACCACGCAGCATAGGGGGTTTGATGTTAGTTGCATGGGGTTAACAATTTGTGTGCCCCCGGACCATAAAGGACCTGCAGCGGAGAGTTTATAATTTTAAATGCTGCAGGGGACCTCTGCATCGTGCTGCAGAGGACCCCTGCATAATGGAGTTAATGTGGGGACCCTGCAGTGGTCCCAATTGGGCCCCCGGCATCATGGGGGTTTGATTTTGGAGTGTGGGGGGGGGGGGGCGGTTAGGAGCAGTGGGGAGGATAAGTAAGGCCTTTACTAGCTCTTGCACCACCTCTTTGGGCCATTTACGGGCTTGACTGAAGGGTGGATCAGAGCAATTGAATATCGATTTGTGATTTTTGCGGCTGCAACTCTCGTGGCCATGAAATATCAAAAGCTTTGAGGGAAGTAGCTTGCGATTTTAAGAATCGCAGTGGATAGTAGCACGCAGCAAGTAACCCAATCGGCGCCCACAAGTAGGAGGCATTTGAATAGCTAAGTAACTTGCGACCTCCACTTGGATCTCAGAAAAGTAGCAATTGAATGAGGCCCTAGGTAGGTAGTGAGTGCATAGCTAAGAAAAACATTAGAGGGGCTCCCTATTCTGTGTGGAAGTTAAATAAAAATGGCATGTACCAGTGCGGAAATTTGCTGGTAAAAATGCTTGCAAGGCAAAAGCAGACTAGTGAGAATTTTACACGAGCCATTTAATCAAGCAGCCATGGCACAAGCAGAGTCTGCTAAATTGAAGGCTGTTTTACTTAAAAAATATTTTATGCTCATGGCTCATAGTTTTCCAAAACTGCAGTAGTTCTTTAGGATTTTTTGGTTTGGAGCTACTTGTAGTATATAGCTGTAATCTTCATATTCCCACTAAGTAGTAAATGCCAGTGGCTGCAATTAGGTGTCCTTGTTAAAACTAATTAAATGAAAACGGCTGTAAAGACATAAATAAAATAGAATCTGCCTGAAATACTCCTACTATTATAACACTGCAGTCTATTCATTCATTCTGACAAAGATGTCTAATGAATATCCTTTACAAAAATAATATACACAAAAAAGGATGAATATTGTGTTTAAAATTGTATTACAAAAACAAGTCCACTCCATCATTTTCACAATATGTGCTTTTGAATAGTTTTTAAAAATTAAAAAAAATTAATAGGGCATTTAGTTTATTACCTATTACATGCAATCAATTCTGTTTCTAATTTTTTATACTTATTCTCAAGTATAGTTAAATAGTTGACACTTATTCTTGGTGTCAACAGCAAATATACATGTAAGAAAGAATACTGAATTTACTTATGTGAAAAACTGCATAAACGGGATAAACTGGTCTGTAATTTTGTAGCTATAGTGATACGGCGCCACTTAGTGGTATAGTGGTTAACTGTTACATTAGTTTTACCATTGTTGTTGTTTATTTGAGCTTCGGCCATGCAGTTCATATATATATATATATATATATATATATATATATATATACACACATACATACATATACACATATATACATACATACATACATACACACACACTAGAATATTGCCCGTCAAAAAATGACGGCAATGAAATTGTAAGTGAGCTAATGCTGTTTGGTGTATGGTAATCAAATAAATAATACATTAATAAATGAATATACTTTACCTATTTTGAAGTAATATATGCAGGAAGCATTGTGTTGAAGAGCTGGCAATCTGTTTATATGTTGCGGCAGCATACAATGTGTGTTTTGAGTGCTGTGCAGCTGCTGTGTAAGTGTCATGAATGTGTGCAGTGTAATAGTGTGCGTGCGCGAGGCAAATCCGTGTGGTATGCAGCTGTGGCTGATTTTGCGTCCTTGTTTTCGGATGTCGTCCGACTTTTTCGGATTATCCGTAGCTGTTTGGTGGTGTTTTGCATGTTTAGCGTCCTTTAGCCTCATTTTCGTTTTGTTCGGCGGCCATTTTCTCTCTCGCTTTGGTGATTTTCGGGTGTCTAAACTAATGTTTTTGGGGTTGCGTCCTTGTTTTCGAATCTCGTACGTCTTTTTCGGGAAATCCGTAGATGTTTGGTGGTGTTTTGCGTCTTTAGACTGCTGTAGCCTCGTTTTCTTCGGCGGCCATTTTTTCTCTCGCTTAGGGGATTTTTTAGTGTCTAAACTATTTTATTTGGAGTAAAATTGAGGTGTAACTTCAGTTTTCAAGGTCCTGGGTGCCCCCCCCCCCCCCCCTGCTCAATATTAAAAATATTACATGAACACAATCTTTGGGATTATAAACATTATTTCATTTAAAACCATTGGTCTTTCATCTGACCCCTTTCACTGGCTTTCTTAAAATTACACAAAAAAGGTTCAATTTATTGAAAAGTTCAGAATAAAAGAGCAAAATGATGTGCTAAGCATTAGGTGGACCTATCCCACATTGGGTAGTAGTTTTGATGGTGAGTTACAGTGCAGTGGGTATTTGTGTGCTCAGACCCACACATGTACTTGTCTCTAGGTACAATATCTCACAAAAGTGAGTACACCCCTCACATTTTTGTAAATATTTTATTATATCTTTTCATGTGACAACACTGAAGAAATGACACTCTGCTACAATGTAAAGTAGTAAGTGTGCAGCCTGTATAACAATGTAAATTTGCTGTCCCTCAAAATAACTCAACACACAGCCATTAATGTCTAAACCGTTGGCGAAAAAAGTGAGTACAGCCCTAAGTGGAAATGTCCAAATTGGGCCCAAAGTGTCAATATTTTGCATAGCCATCATTTTTTGTAGCACTGTCTTAATCCTTATGGGCATGGAGATCACCAGAGCTTCACAGGTAGCCACTGGTGTCCTCTTCCACTCCTCCATAATGACATTACGGACTTGGTGGATGTTAGAGACCTTGCACTCCCCCACCTTCCATTTGAGGATACCACACAGATGCTCAATAGGGTTTAGGTCTGCAGACATGCTTGGCCAGTCCATTACCTTTAACTTCAGCTTCTTTAGCAAGCAGTGGTCATCTTGGAGGTGTGTTTGGGGCCGTTATCATATTGGAATACTGCCCTGCGGTCCAGTCTCCGAAGGGAGGGGATCATGCCCTGCTTCAGTATGTCACAGTACATGTTGGCATTCATGGTTTCCTCAATGAACTGTAGCTCCCCAGTGCTGACAGCACTCATGCAGACCCAGACCAAACATACATGCACATATGTCTATATGTGTATATATGTTTTCTATAAAATGTTGTGATGATTCCCCCTATATTCATTTACCTGATGAGGTCAGATGCTGCCTCCACTCTCTCTGCATCGCTGTTTACGTTCAAACTGAGGGTTTCATCTCATATCCGTGTTTTTGTGTTATTTGTGTCTTTTCCATTTACCTGTCATTTAGGGATTATTTTAACTACCTTTCCTCAGGATAGATGTATACTTTTGGTGATGGGAGTGTCATGGTCTGGGCCTGCATGAGTGCTGCCGGAACTGGGGGGCTACAGTTCATTGAGGAAACCATGAATGCCAACATGTACTGTGACATACTGAAGCAGAGCATGATCCCCTCCCTTTGAAGACTGGGCCGCAGGGCAGTATTCCAACATGATAACGACCCCAAACACACCTCCAAGATGACCACTGCCTTGCTAAAGAAGCTGAAGGTAAAGGTGATGGACTGGTCAAGCATGTTTTCAGACCTAAACCCTATTGAGCATCTGTGGGGCATCCTCAAACGGAAGGTGGGGGAGTGCAAGGTCTCTACCATCCACTAGCTCCGTGATGTCATCATGGAGGAGTGGAAGAGGACTCCAGTGGCAACCTGTGAAGCTCTGGTGAACTCCATGCCCATGAGGGTTAAGGCAGTGCTGGAAAATAATGGTGGCCACAAAAAAATATTGACACTTTGGGCCCAATTTGGACATTTCCACTTATGGGTGTACTCACATTAATGGCTGTGTGTTATTTTGAGGGGACAGCACATTTACACTGTTATACAGGCTGTACACTTACTACTTTACCTTGTAGCAGAGTGTCATTTCTTCAGTGTTGTCACATGAAAAGATATAATAAAATATTTACAAAAATGTGAGGGGTGTACTCACTTTTGTGAGATACTGTATAAGTCTTAGTAAGATAGACATATACTTCTGGAATGACATATTTCTGGAATGCCTTTGTTTTACTTCCCAGTACTGACAATTGGTGTGGCATCCACAGAATATCTACAAGTGGGATTGAGTTGAAGAGGTGGCACCAAGTCAGATGGGAGTTTTATCTCTCCTATTGTTTCAGGAGAGCAGGTGTTTTCACTGCTGCCCATTAGGGCTGGTCATTTTACTAGGCAAGTTTGGCAGCCATTATTGTATTACCATGTTAATTAAGATATTTGACACCCTGACTTTTATTTAATTTAATTATATCTTCAGGCTCGCGAGCACCATGCCATCTGATTTAAGTGTAGCTTTTCACACTAGGCTCCTTAGTGCATGGGGAGGGAAGAGACTTGGGAGTGATGAGAGTGGGGAGAAGAAACCTTAGAGACATGAGAGTGGGGATATTGCGAGTAGGCAGAGGAGAGAAGGAACTTGGGAAACATGAGACTGCAGAAATCAGAGGAGCAGAGAGATGGTAAAGTTGAGAGAAGCTGTATCTGAAGAGCAGCAAGAGGGTGGGTGAAGAAAGAGCACTCACATGGAGAAGAGGAGCTGGAGGTATAAAAAGATTTACAAGATGAATTTGGGTTAGAAGTGGAAATGGGGGTGGAGAAACACAAAGGTGTGAGAAAACTGGGTTAAGAGAAGAATGTGAGAAATTAGGGTCTTCAAAAAGGGAGAAAGAGATATGAGTGCTAAATGGGTGAATTGGAGCAGTGAGAAAGAGGCAAATAATGCTCTGTGAGGCCAACCAGTTATGCTTAGTGACATATAATTATCCCTAAGATAATGATATACCCATTACTGTAATCTTTTCCCCCCAGTCCCTATAACCCCGATATTTCTTTCTTTCAAAGAGACAGTCCAGCATTTAAGGACAAATCACTCTCATATTTACACAAGCTTCTGAAACCATTAATATATAGCAATAACAATAGCACATTTTCAATTCATGTTCAAAAAAATAGGCTGACCACAGCAAAAGCTTGTTGCCAAGAGAAACCACTTTATCACAGCAACTCTCTAAGCAGTGCAGACCATTGTGTAGAAATAACTTTGTGTATGCTTGCTAGACAAATACAGCTCCTTCTATTAACCTTATAGTGGAAAGAGACGAGCTGAGTCTGATCTTTGAAGTTAAGTTTAATAATGAATACTACTTTTAAATCATTGAATGTATATTTTATTAATGATCAATTATTAATTAAACCTTTAAAGGCCTTTAAATAACCATAGGGGTTAATGGAAGCAGCTACTAATGTATAATAAAGGTGAGAGCAGTCGCTCAGGGTGCTTTTCTCCTGGGGTGCCCTTGCATTTATTCTTAGTAATAGAAGAGATAACCCTATGCAAATGTATCCATCCCAGTATACCTTTAGACAGAATTGTCCCTGCATACAGACACCAATCGATTATATTGCATCAGGAACTTCAGAAGGCCTGCTGCCCATTTACAATGTGATGCCTTAGGCCATGTTCTCTAATGCTATACATTTCTGAAAACAATGGTGGACAAACTGTTCCCAGAGATTGGATCAGGAGAGCATTTCCTGCTCATGTTTACAGACATACCTTTGTTGGAAAATGAATACGTTTATTCGACTTCAGATGTCTACTTGACCCCCGCAGGATCTATTGGCACTTAAAACAGTATAACTTTAACAAACAGGGTAACCCACTAAAATAACAAGACAGACATTGGTATGGGGAAAATAATGAGCCACAGCTTTATTGGCGAACACATTTACATATACACAAAGAAGAGGGAGGAGCCCAGCCAGCGGAAGTAACCTCCTGCCCCTGGACCTGTGTCCATGGAACCCACCTACTTGTCACTGTACCACCCCCTGAGGTAGGGGCACAACCCCTTTTGTTACCTACTATGCCGGGCAACTCCCCCACCCGCGGCTGCTCCAACAACACATGTTATTAAAACTTTATTACCAACTCCAAACATAAATAAGGTTACAAACCCACAGAGTGAATACAGAACAATAACATACAATACCGATACTAGCCCAAAAGCATTACAATCTTCTCCATACGTCCTTTTTTTCTTTTTTTTATATTTACTTGTTTATTTATTTATTTATTTATTTTTATTTTTTTAATTTTCAAATTAGGATATACAAAACAACAATATATCAAAATACATTCTTGTGAACTTTGTTACCTAGTTAAACAATCATTTACTTAAAACCATATCAGCATTCACTCCCTTTCATCTCTCCTTACATTCTGGAAGATCTGAGCTATTACTGGTCGTTCAATAATTCCTGTCCCATACTCTCCACTTAAGAGGGTCTGTTCTGATTAACCCACTTTGTATATAGTTAACTTCTAACTCTCTAATATGCTTTATTTTCCAAATAATATCAGAAAATATGGGAGGGGAACTATCTTTCCATTTCTTTATTAATAGATTTTTAGCTATTGAGAAGATAATAATCGCAACTGCTCTGTTTTCAATAGCTACCTCACTTGGAAACATATGTAGAATGCTGCATTCTCCCTTAAAAGGGAGTTGATTCCCTGTTAGTTTGTCCAAAAGTTCGTAACAACTTTCCCAAAATTGTTTTATCTTGGGACAATCCCATAACATATGTAATAAATTAGCCTGATTACCGCATTCTCTCCAACACAGTTTGTCTGCAGGGGAGTGTGAAATTTGTGCCATTTTCCCAGGGGTCATATACCAGTTATTGATAATTTTAAAAAACGATTCTCTGTATGCTGTTTGTTTGATAAATCTGTTTGTCCATTTTAATGCTGTATCCCAGTCTGTTTCGTCTGTTTCTAGTTTTAGGGTTAATTCCCATTGGATCATACCATTAGATTTGGAGTGCTCTCCGGCTGATCTTATGATGTTAAAACATTTAGATACTAGATGTTTATTCTCGGATTTAAGGAGGATTTTTTCCATGGGATTTAATTCTTTATTATTTTGAGAGTTTACCTTGGTTGTATCACAGGAAGTTCTATATGCTGTATATGCTAACCATCCTTCTCCTGAGATCCCAAACTTTTCTTTAATTTGTTCAAAGGGGGCGATCTGCCCGTTAATCACTGTGTCTCTTATCCGGCTAAGTCCTTTCCTCTTCCATTCTTTCGTAATATTTTTCATATTTAAATGTATTATCGAGTCTAACGGAGTAATGATACTACCCTTAGGGATTAATTTATATTTCCTATTAATCTGTCTCCAATTTTTTAAAATTTCTTTCATAATAGTTGATCCTGCGGCTAGATCCTTAATGGCTGGTTCTACCCCAAAAACTAAAGCTGATAAATGGTGATTTAAATTTAAAGCTTTTTCTATTTCTATCCATGGAAGTATCTGTGATGTTTCTAACCATTTCAAGGTGTGTACTACACAATTCGCCTCCTGGTATGGTTGTACTAAAGGGTAAGCGATTCCTCCTTTTAGGAAGCTTCTTCCCATAGTTCTTTTTTTAACTCTTATATGACTGGAGTGGTGTATAAACACATCTATTACTCGTTGTAACTTGTTCAACCAGCCCCTGGGGATCTTATAAGGGATACACCTTAAAATGTAATTTAATCTGGGAAGTAGCATCATTTTAACTGCTGCCATTTTACCTGAAAAAGAGAATCTATTTTTTCTCCAGTTATCTGTAATGTTCCGAAATTTAAACAATAAATCTTTATAGTTTCTATCTACTGTGTTCTGTATGTTTCCCAGGAAAATAATTCCTAGGTGCTTAATTGAGTCTGACTCCCAGTCATACCGATAATTGCTCTTTAATTGTGATTTCTGGCTCTTAGAGACAATAAAGCAAAGTGTTTCAGATTTCCTATAATTCAATTTATAATAAGACACTCTACTGTATTTATCTATTATTTTTGCTAAATGGTAGAGAGATTCTTCAGGACGCGTGAGAGATAGTACTACATCGTCTGCGTATAAACTGATTTTATATTCCTTCTCCCACACTCTGATCCCATAAATTTGAAGGGATGACCTGATAGCTTCCGCCAGAGGTTCTATCATTAGTGTAAACAGAGTGGGGGAGAGGGGACAACCCTGTCTGGTGCCATTTGTAATTCCGAAGTGGTCTACCTTAACCCCTATTCCAGTTACTTCTGCTGTCGGGGATCTGTAAAGAGCTCCTATTGCCTTAGCCCCAAATTCTCCGAAGCCAAATTTAGACAACACCAATTTCATGTACTCCCACCCTACTCTGTCAAACGCTTTTTCCGCGTCTAAAGACAAGAATAGGGTGGGGGCACTATTTAGTCTTGCAACTTCGGCCAAATTCATAAGTTTTCTGATATTCTCTGTTCCCTGTCTACCGGTCACAAACCCCATTTGTTCTATTGCAATTAATTTTCCTATAAATTTTTGTATTCTAAGACTCAAAATCTTTGCATATAATTTAGTGTCTGCGTTTAAAAGGGAAATTGGTCTGTAATTTGAACAGGATTGTGTGTCCAAATTGGCCTTCGGGATCATAATCAATGCTACCTTTGTCATTTCCGCTGGAATAGTTCCCAACGTTTTAATTTCGTTAAATACTTCAGTAAGATGGGGACTCAGAGTTTGTGAAAATGTTTTATAGAAAAGATTAGTGTATCCATCTGGACCTGGAGATGTATAAGGTTTTAGTTGGTTAATTACTTGTAGTACTTCCTGGTTTGTAATTGGGTTATTCAATTCTGCTAGGTCCTCTGAAGATACTTTGGGCAGTTGTATCTCATCTAAAAATGCTTGAATTTCTTCCACCGCCGGTTTGCAAAGGGGGGCTGACTTTTCCAAATTATAGAGTTCCTTATAGTATCTAGTAAAGGCTTGTCCAATTTCCTGGGGGGAAGAAATATATCTTCCTTCCTCCTTAATAACTGTTATTCTTTTTTTTTCCTTTTTCTTTTTTACTTGTAAGGCTAATAATTTGCTGTTTTTATTGTTTTGATGATAATAAGTTTGTTGGTAGCGCCATATTTCTTTGTCTGATCTTAATTGATTGATCTTATTTATTCTGTTTCGTATTATTTTAATCTCTACCATTATTTGTTGTTGTGGATCTAGAATGTATTTGGATTCCAACTTATTTAATTCTATATATAACTCTTTTAACGGGGTTCCTCTTTGTTTAATCAATTGTGCTTTAAGTTTAATCATAAGCCCTCTTGTAAAAGCTTTTTGAGTGTTCCAAGTCGTGCAATGTGAAGGGACCGAGTGAATATTTATCTTAAAAAAACTCTCTATTTCTTTGTTTAAGTACTCTTTATTTTTCTCCATTCTTATTATCGTATCGTCTAGTTTCCATTGTGGTCTATCCCGTTTTACTTTATTAATTTCTATTCCTAACGTCGTGTGTGCGTGATCCGAAGTGACAATCTTACCTATTTCGGTGTGCGTGATCTTGTTTATAATTTGAGAGTTTACCAGTGTTAAATCTATTCGTGAGTATATATTGTGTGGATTGGAATAAAAGGAGAACTCCTTTTGGTTTGGATGTTGGACTCTCCAAGCATCAAATAAATGGTTTTTAATAATCCAATTCATGAATATCTGCGCTTCTTTATTTACTTTACTTAAGTTTTTCTGTGCCGGTTTTATTGACCTGTCTAGATTTGTGTTTGGAATCAAATTAAAGTCACCTGCTATCACCAGCGATCCCTGGGCGTACTTCTTAATCAAATTGCCTATTAGTTTTAGAAATTTTACTTGTTTCTCATTTGGCGCGTAAATATTTATTAGTGTCATTTCCTGTTTATTAATCTGACCCTTCCATAGGATGTATCGGCCCTCTGGGTCTATTATTAATAATGTTTCTGCAATTTCTAAATTATTAGAGAAAAAGATTGAAACTCCCCTCTTTTTCTTTTCTCCTACTGAATGATGACTGCAATCAAAAACCCCTGTCGCGAAACCTGGAATCTTGGTTTTCCCCCAGTGTGTCTCTTGTAGCAATATCAAGTCTGCTTTCTCTTTTCTACGATGTCTGAGGACAGTTTTCCTTTTACTAGGAGAATTTAAACCATTTACATTCCAACTAAGTATTTTTATGGACATTAATTACAAATGCAGTAAATTCTTATTGACCCTTTATCTACAGCTACAATATCTCCCCTTGTGACTTTGTCTACCCAGAGTGCCAGATCTTCCTTACTTCCATTCATACTAACATTCATACAATTAGAACAGAAGAGACTCATATCAAGCCTTTCCAAACTTCTGTTCAGCAGGGAATCAACCGTTGTTTGGAAATGGTTGGCGGATTCATTTGGAGACAACGGTAACTTTTAGAGATCTTTCCATTATTCCTTACACAAACCCAGGATGACAGTAAGGGGATAACAAGGTGAGAAACACCTAAAGGAAATAAGAGGAAGTAACAAAAAAAAAAAGAAGGAAAAAAACATATCGGCTTTGTTTGAATTGTCCCTTAGTCTGACAAAGTCATTTCTTCCTCTGCCAATCAGGCATGGGGACTTGCAGGTCCATTGCAGGATCTTTCGGATCCGGGTTGTTAAGCTTACTAATACTCAGAAAGTCTCTGGCTTCTGCCACAGTCTTAATCTTATGCCAAGTTGATCCTTGTGATACCAGTAGACCTACTGGGAAGGTCCATTTGTAAATAATGTTGCTCTTTCTTAAGGCTTGTGTTATGAAGTTAAACTCCTTTCTCTTGCTCATTGTGCCTTTTGAAAGATCTGCAAATATTTGAATATTTTCATATGGCTGTCCGAATGTCTTCATCAAGTAACTTGCTTTCGATATTGCTTCTTTTGTAGATGTATGATGGATTCTTACTATCACATCTCTGGGATTTTTATTTTGTAAATAGCTTGGGAGCGGGATTCGGTGAATTGTATCCAGTTTTGGATCCAGCTGCGAAAAATTAGGAGTAATTTTGGTAAACAGTTCCAAGATGTATGTTGGGAGATCTTCTCTTTTAATGGCTTCCGGTATACCTCTTATTCGCAGGTTATTCTTCCGAGCCTTATCTTCCATCCTGTTCATCTGGTCATTCAATATTGAGATTTGGCTGGCCATTTTTGATGACTGTTCCAAAATCATATTGTGATCAATGATCAGTTTGTCAAATTTATCTTCCAAATCCGCAGAACGGCTGTTTACCTCTTTTATTGATTTTGCATTTTCCATTATTTGGTTTTTAATTTCAGCAAAAAATTCTTCTTGGAAGTTCTTCAAAATCTCCTTCATTTTGTCTGTGGTGAGGAAATTTTCCTCTTGTTTTTCCAGCTCTTTACTTGGTACCTTTGTGTGAGAAAGAGGAATACTTTGCTCCAGCACTTCTTTTGGAGTGTGTTTTGGGAGGGACGTTGTAGAGCTTTTGGGGGTAAAAAAGGGAGATGGCTCTGCGGTTGGGCTTTTCCTGGTTTTGGATTTGTTTTTGGCCGCCATTTTCTTTCCTTTTATAATGTTCTAATTGCCCTAAAGGTTGTTACTTCCAAGCCCCCTCTTTTTTTTTTTTTTCCCCCTCTCTTTCCTTCCCCTTTTCTCTGTCTACTTGTTCCTTTCTTTATTATTTCCTTTCCACTTCTTTCTTATTTCTCTTGTTATCTTTTTTTTTTTTTTTGTCACGAATTTTTTTGTCACGGTTTATTCACTCCTTGTGATACCCGTGCTATTTTAATTAGAAGTGCTGTTTAGCTTATTGTGCATCCACAGTCTTAAGGATAGCTGAACCCTTCTGTCTTTCAATAGGGAGTACGCTGTTTCTTTTATGACTGTTACTATTATGGCGCCTCTGAGGGTTATTCCCTTACTCTGGTCATAGCGGGTTCCCGTTGTTTTTACCAATTAGCTTCTTTTCATTTGCCGGAGCTATCCTCCTAATAGATTAGATTCTTCCGGTCTTTTAAGTTCCAATATGGGAGATGTTTATATTGGAGCAAGGGATTATATCCCCAGTCTGCTGCTTCTATTGCTTTATTGCTAATGGTTCTTTTCTTCCTTTTAGCGGGTATCTTATACCTTTATAACACCCTTGGTGTGTTGGAGCTGCGTAGCCGCCAGCCTCAGGGGTTCTGAGTTAGTTAGCTGAATTTGCTTTAATTATACCCGTTGCTTTATAATAATTACACAGTTCTTTTCCAGCATTATAGCATTAGCATAAACAGCTCAGTACAGCAGATACCACAGTATACTCTTTGTAATGCAGATAAGGTAAGGTTTAAGGGTGTAAGGGTATATTCCCTTATTCCTTACCTTTCTGCCTTGGTGCGCCGGTGAGCTTCTCAGGGGTCTGGCTCCTGACGTCCCAGGGCTGCTCTGCCCACTTCTCCTCCTGTGGCTTCCAGCAAAGCCCTCTGCTTTGAAAAGTGCCTTCTTTAGAGGGTCCAGCACTCTGTCCGTTCTTTAGGGCTTAGAAATGCCCCTTTGTCCTTCCCTGGTCAGCTCTCCACTCCTGCACGATGGTATCGCTGTTAATTCAGTGATACAGCGCTAGCTCGCGCTTCCCCTGGGCTGGAAGGCTGCTTCCAGCTCCCTGCACTCGCTGCATGACGTCACCTGCCGTCTCCTCCGCGGCGCCCCCGGCTTTTCGCGGCTACGGCTCCATTTCCGGTTCCCCTATTTATTTATTTTATAACAGAAACAAAACCATAGACTTCCCAACCCATAACATCCTGGGAGGGTGGGTGGGTGGGAATCACCACACTGGAGGGCCGACGAGTGAGGCAAAATGGAGCAAAACCTGACGTGCCCGCCTCCTACGTCAGTGCACCAGCCCCCAGCATGCAGGAGGAAGGACGACCAGGCTCCGCCCTGTCATAGGACACTCCCGGCTACCCAGGGAGCCTGGGCCACCCTCCGTGTCCAGCATGACCCCCGCAGAATCCATTGGCATTTAAAACAGTATAACCTTAACATAAAAGAAGGTAACCAACTAAAATAACAAGACAGAACAGTATGGGGAAAACAACAGGCCAAAGTTTATTGGCTAACACATTTACATATACACATATAACATCATTAACTCGAGCAGGATTTCAGTTAAGTGAACACCATCGGGCCCGAACCAAGCATCCTCAAACTCAGGATAGAGCAGCGCCAGGAATCCCAACCTGTAGTGGCCGACAACCCTGAGCTGTTTGTCGCCTGCAACAGATATAAAACCATCAGTATGCAGCTGCAGTGGGTCTCACATATCCCTGATCGCATCTGGATTCCCACCTCCCAATTCTCCTCACCACTCCCTCGGGGAGCCCTAAGCCTGCTGCTACCATGGCAGCCCCGATACGGAATGAATGCGTGCCGAATTCGGCCCTATCAAATTCGATGCACTGTAGACAGCCCTTTAGGACCTGAGAGAATTGGAAGCGGGAGAAGCCGCCCTTGTGTATTAGCAGAGTTCCTAGGTAGCGTGGCCTGTGCCTAAGATATTTTCCGATACAATCGACGGGGCAACACTCCATCTGCCTTCCTGGTCCGTTTTTGACCCCTGGAGCCGAATCACCACATTGTTTTAGTATAGGCAGACATCTACTAGCTGTAAGCCCTGGCACCCCGCATCCTAGACGATACCATTTCCCCTACCCGGAATGCACCGAAAAAAGGCCAGAGAAAAGGCAGTATGGAAAAGCAGGGTTTCAAAGGGAGAGCTACACACGCCACCCAGCGTAGAACTGATCCGGAGTAACAAAGCAAACGTGATGCGACGCCTCTTGTCCCGTACTACTTCTTTGAACATACCACCAATCACGCGCTTCACCAGTAATACCTTTGTCAGGTCCACCATCCAAGCCAACTTAAACATGAAGGCTAAGGCCGCCACCTGCCGACCCACCGCCGCTTTAGAGCAGCCCTCGCTCTTACAGCGGAGTAAGTACCATAAAAAGATGCCTGTCATCTTGTCCTCAGAGCCAGCACCACCTGCAAGCTCCACAAGGTCTTGCCACTTTACTCCGACCTTCTTGTAAGCATTCCATGTAGCTGGAGCTAAAGATTGCCGTACCAGCGCCTCTATTTCTGCGCTCCAAGCTCCCGAAGTTCCGCAGCCCTCCTGTTCCGAATCCAATCGCCAGCCACCTGAAGCGATCCAACTGTAAACGAGAAAGGGTGTCAGCTATCCCATTCTTACAGCCAGGGAACTTGCCTAGCCCTAACCCACGTGTTTAACCGAAGGCAAGCCAAAAACAGGTGCCTAATTAGTCGCACAACAGGGGTTCATTTCGCTTTATTCCTATTAATGGCATGCACCACTGACATATTGTCAGAGAAGAAGACGATTTTTTGGTCCCTTAGCCTACTGCCCCACACATGCAGTGCAACCACTATAGGGAATATCTCCAGGAATGCCAGGTCCTTCCTCCCAATCACCGGGCCACCTACCCGCACACCAGCTTTCATTGAAATACGACCCGAAACCGCAGGAACCCGTTGCGTCTGTATAGAGCTGTAAATTGTTGTTAGATAATTCCCTACGTTGAATGATTATCTTTCCATTAAATCCGTTTAGGAACGCCAGCCAAATCTGAACATCCTCCCTCATCTCCGTCGATACCACAATGAAATAGTGTGGTTGCTTTATGCCTGCCGTAGCCATTGCCATGCGCCGGCCTAATACAGCACTCAAAGTTCAGCTTCCCCAGTATGGACTGCAGCCTCCGCAGCGTAACCTTCCTAGCTTGCGGCAAAGCTATCAAATCCACCTGGAGGTCTGCCACTTTATTATTTGGCAGGCTGCATTCCATTTTTACTTAGTCAATCTGAATGCCGAGAATTGTTAGCGCCGTTTTTTCGTGCGCCAATGGAACTCCGAACTCTGTTTAAAATATTCTAACCAGTAACTAACAGGGGTCATGATCCGCCCGACCCATGAACAAGAAATCGTCCAGGTAATGCACCATTATTATTATAATTTATTTGTAACGCGCCAACATATTCCGTAGTGCTATACATAAGTTAAGTTACAGGCAATGACAAGCTCAAGATTCACACATTGCAATGAATGGAGGGCCCTGTCTTTGAGCTTGGAATCCGGTGTCCATAGCGCTTTCCCTAAAGCACATTGCAGGATTGAAACTCGCAGACTTACAATCTAAAGGTTGAAGTGTGTATGTGGTACAGTAGGGAGAGAGTAGTGCTGAGCATGTTAGGGAGTACGGTTATTGGCTTCTTTAAAGAGGTGCGTTTTACGTTTTTACTGGGGGGTTTTGAACCCTGATTTCTCGCATGTGACCCACTGCAAAAACGTGCTAAATGTCTTGAAGCATGCACAAGATATGGAGCACCCCATTGGTAACCAGAGGTCCACATAATACCCATTCTCAAAGTAAAAACCTAGAAAGTGGTGGCTATCAGGGTGGACTAGAAGAAGGCGAAAAGCTGACTCAATGTCAACCCTTGCCATTCACGCCCCCTACCAGCTCACCTGACAATTTCCGTAGCCGCGTCGAAAGAGGCATATGATACAGATGACAGCACCGGGTAGGAAAGGTGGTGTATAAGCCGGAAACTTCCCCGGCTCCTTCTTTGGCACCACTCCCAGAGGCGAGATCCTCAGGTAAGGCCATAGGGGTGACCCAAATGGGCTTGCCACTCTGCCCAATCCTTTTTCCTTGCCTACTCTCTCTCTAACCACCCTCGGGTACTCCCGTGCAAATTTTAGGTTCGGTGGATAACCGCCGGCGAAATCCGTGTCACATGGGAATGCAAAGCCATCCCAGAACCCCACCCTCAGCAACTGTGTGGGCCTAGGTCTTCCATCTTTGCTCACCATAGCGTTCTAGCCATGGGAGCATTGCAGTTAGCAACACCGGTGTCTTGCCCTTTTGCAGCCTGCTTACTGGGCTTCCCCGCATCCTTTGGCTTACTGCATTTTGCCAATTCATGCTCCCACCCACATTTGGAGCAGACGTGTCGAAAGCGACAGTTGGGCGCCCACCTGCATAAGCCTTCATTGAAGGCATAGCAAATCTGTCTGCCGCTTGTCCTGGGTGCGGGTGGTCTTCCCCCGCTTGCTCCCGCCCGAACGGCTGGCCTGGCCCTCATGGGCGTCATGATGTTTAGCCAATACGTGATGGCTTTTTCGTTCCAAGCCATGTTTGACCTGGACGTCATGCATTGGCGGAAATCCTCATCGTATTTCCACCACGCCATACCGCCGTAGGTACAATACGCACTTCTAATCTCCTCCAGATAGACGAAGACTGAGGAGCACTGGTCAGGGAATTGTTCCCCTATGACGCAAGGCATAATAGAGAAAGCCTGAAGCCAGTTGTCAAATGTGCGCAGGATCCTGGCAAGGCGACGCCTATCGCTTATATCCCCTCGAATAGAGGAATCAGCAGGGTCAACAAACCGTGACAGTGGGAGTAGGGAAAATATTTCCACAAACTCCCTACGCCAAATTACGCTCCCGCATATCCTGAGTTAGATGAGCCCCCAAATTATCCAATGAGCATACTGCCGTTGCTCTCCTGGATCCGTTCCATACCCTAACCGTCTCCGGGGACACAGCGGGTGGAATGATATCCGTAACACTGACCACGGGACTTTGCACTGTTTCCTGACTAATCACAGGAACAGCTGCCCTTCCTTCCGCTACTGGAGGGGAAATACCCGCAGCCCAAAGCCTTGAGCGCTAACCCTGCGACCTAATCCGCAAACTCCCTGTCAGAGAGCGTGACCTTATGCACACCTAGCACACCCTTAAGAGCTGCTAGTAATGTGTCCTGGCCCCCAACCTCATCTCGGTGTAAGATGTATTTAACTGCTGGCCAAACGCCATGTAACCTGATTCACTGGGGCAGCCATCAACGGCTGCACTTGACCGGATGTGTGTCCTCTGTAGGTAGCGGTTGCGACCTCGATCTCCTTGCCTCATGTTCAGAACCAGAACTTGCACAACCTCCGGCTACAGGATCCGTATCGATCCCTGAATCTCCTAGAAAGGCACAAACTGTCACTAGCCAGTCTGTGCCTGCATGCAGTAGGCCGGGGGGGGGGGGGGTCATTATCCTGAGAGGAGTCGCTCTCGTCTTGTCAGACACATTAAAAGAGAGCGGACTGTACCTAGTAGGGGCTTTCCTGGTCCTCGCCCGGCGTGCTGCCCTTGGTACTTGGACCGCAACGGCTGGCCTCACGACTTCGCTGTCCTTTAAAATCTCTTACTCTATCACAATGGTCCTTTTAGGAAGCGCAGCTGCACCAACGGCCGGTCCACTCCTGCTGCAGTAGCATTAGTACCAGCCAAGGACTCATCCGCACACACAAAATCCCTAGGTGGAACCACTGTTTTTTTTCCACCAATCCTATTTTTATTGTGACCCTTCCCGCCCCTACTGCGAGACTGAGGTCTGGGGGGTGTACGAGTGTTGGAGATAAGTAACTGGCGCAGTATGTTTGCTATGACCTGCGCATCTCACACCCCTAAGCCCAGCTCCCCTGTTGCTCTGCGGTGATGATTGCTGTGTAACCAAACCATCCCGGGTGGCCGCGGGCAGAGGCCTCACCCTTTCCTCTGCGGGACTGCAAGCTTTAGGCCCACGCTGCCTCGCAGTACCTCCAGAGGAGCTGGCCTCAGCCAAATCCCCCAGGCCTCTAGCCACTGAAGGCTGCACCTGAGGGACCGCAGGGGAGGGGGTTGACTCGCCCGCTGGAGCGCCAAGGAGGTCCACCAGCCATTTCACTCCGTGTCATAAGGCCTTGGAGGGCACCAAATCAAAGAGGCGTTCCAGATCACTGGCGTTACTTGCCTCCATCTTAACTGGCCCAAATCACCCAAGAACTAGTCCACCAGGGACACACAGAAGGGAGAAAACAACCAACAACAGACACAGGGAAAGAGACACAAAAACAAGGAGGGGGGAGGGGAAGGGTACAGTAAGGAGCTAAGTATAGCTGGAGCAGGGAATGAATAGGCCCAGGGTGTTTACCCTTTATCATGGGGCAAAAAAAAAACAGATTTATAGCAGGGCCACCAAAACCGATGCCAGTGAGTGATGTCCAAATCCCCAGCACACACACACTACCCACCCAGCACACACACACAACAAGCAAACACAAAACAAACAAACACAAACGAGACTCTGAATGGTACAGCTCCGCCAGATGCATCCGATCACCACGCTGGAGTGCCGCTGAGTGAGGCAAAATGGCGCAAAACGTGACGCCCCCAGCTCCTACGTCACTGCGCTGGGCCCCAGCGTGCAGGTGGAAGCGCGCCCAGGCTCCGCCGGGTGTGTCCAACTTTCATGCAGTAAAGCATATTTAATGTTTAAAACATGCTCTTATACATGCAGACATTGCTGACTTTACTATTCCCTTACACAAATGGCATCTATCAGACTCATGTCTAGTAAAACATTACAACCTCTATGCCTCTGTAAGTTGATGGATAATGTATACAAACAGTAAGGGTTATTCATTAAAAAGAAAATGGAAAAGCCAAATATTGGACATTTTGTCATTAAATTCACCTTTAAACTTGTGCAAGCTTAAAAACTCCCTGGTAGTCTTATGTGGGCTTTCAGATTGCATTCCTAGCAAGTCAATGAAAACGTGCATATCTGTAAAGAAATATAGTTACCCATTTTATTTTTCAGCATAGACTGGAGCATTAGAGCATTTCCTTAAGTTTACAGACATAAAAATGGTGTTATGCTTGTGGCCAAGGGAACTGCTACATATTTGATAATCTATAATCTATAAGTTTTTTCTAAACTATATTGGTTATTTAATTACGTTACTTCCATAAGTGATTGTCTCAAAGACATGTATATTTGTATTCAACTTCTAGGATGCAGTCTGTCTTCCTGTTATACATGCCAAAGCAGCCGATTAACTCTTGTGTTGGCAATGTTGGATATGGGAGGGGTAGGCAAGGATGTTATAAAAGGAGCTGCACTACCTACCACTTTTGTTGATAGCACTCTGTTGTAAGGGGCTTAAGAGCCCCCAGTGATAGTAGATGGGGGATGAGTTATTTGTGAGGCTACACAGACACACTTAGCATCTACTGCTAATGGGTGATTAGTGACAATAGTGATCGATTGATCGCTCAGGAGAAGTCTATCTGATGTTGCCTGTGTATACCATTGTATGCCCAGGTATTAAATAGAAAAAAACAAGTATGTTAAAGGTTGTGCATATCTACTACAATATAGTTGTTCTTGTGTGATTCTTGGGGTATGAGGGGACTGATGGAAAACTTGAGGCTAAAACACATAACAATATCTGCAGTATTATTACAACATGTTTTTGGCCATGCTGCAGCTATCAGTTAATACCAACCTGATCAACAGGAATGGACCAGTGGAGCCCTCTCCCACCTTTCTACCTCACTGATTATTATAGTTATACAGAGTTTTTTGATGTTTTGATGTGCGTGTGTTGTGGCCGTTTTTTGCAAGGTCGTAATAGGTGGTAACGTGTCTCCTATTTTGTTCGCGTTACGACGTAAAGTTTGCGAGGGTCGCAGTTGCTGGCAAGGAGCGCCTTTGGCCCAAGCTTTAGCAACAACTTGTATGCTCTCAACTATATATGTGATACTTGCTAAGAAATAGACAAAAAATATCAGGTAGTCAGCAAAGACCCTCCGCAGTTTTCAAGTGTCTGCCAAGACCCTGGTCAACTTTAAGTGGTCAATCAAAACAAAGTTTGAGGACCACTGTTATAGATAGTTATGGAACTGCAGTTGCCCCTTAACATAATTACATTCTCCGCTTCTATCTATTTAACTGAAAATAAGCCAAACTGCAGTTATTTGCCTGTTTTTGTGACCTTTTTCTGTACAGTTCTACCCTGCTGCTCAATACAAGAGACTTCATTCACGGCTCCATGAATACCGAAAATTATTAACACACTTTTAAATAAACGGTTAGTGCTTACTGGAGCCTGTGACTTGTGCGGACAATCCTTTCCTGTAAAGCCAGCACTCACTGCGAAATGTGAAATCATTGCTAGAATAGTTTACTTTGGCAGCATAAACTGCAGCCTATTTATGGGAATGACGGTTAAAAACCGTATTTGCCTCAAATGTTCACTGTGGTCTTTCAACCTCAGGTTTGCTGTGTTTGCAACTGGAGGACAGAATACACATTTTTCCCCAAATCAGTCTAGCGACCCAATGCATACAGTCTGTTAGTTTGTAAATTATAAGTTCTCCCTCATCATTCCACTTTAAATTGGGGACATATTGAAAAAATTAAAATCACATTAAAATCATACTGGAAGTTTGAAAGTTTAGTCGCAGAAGGAACCAATGTTATTTTTTATGAAAAAGTCATATTTTCAGATGACTATGACAGTGACTACAGCATTGTTTAAGCATCTTTCCATCCACTTAAATAATTCATGTACTTGCAAGGCTAGTCAAAACATGGCAAAGTGTATATACTGTAACACTGTTCCAAAGGATTACTAAAATACCAATAAAAACGACAGAAGTGGTGTAAGGATCATACCTTTAATGGCTAACTGATATAAAAGTACAGTGAGCCTCTGAAGCACTATGGTTCCTTCATCACTCTTAGGTTCACTTAGTGGTCCAAAGGCTCACTTTATTTTTTTTATTTTTTTTCATCAATCATCTTTTTATCAGTTTTTATTTTTATTGCAGCTAGCAAACAGTACAACACTATGTGCATAAACT
This sequence comes from Discoglossus pictus, assembly GCA_027410445.1. Lineage (NCBI taxonomy): Eukaryota > Metazoa > Chordata > Amphibia > Anura > Alytidae > Discoglossus > Discoglossus pictus. Next base: position 73,530,587 of record CM050163.1, read on the forward strand.
TATATAAATATGCAAGGTACTCCTTAAAGAAAATACCAAAAAACAACAGCCCTTATAGAGCATGGTCCAAAAAAGCTAGACACTATAAAAATGAATAAAAAAAATACCAATCTTAGGAAAAATGCTGATATAACCTTGGACATGGTTGCAATTACCTCCTTTACAGATGTAAAGAGCCCAGTGAAACTGGCAACCTGGAAATAAGTAATCTGTGTGCTTTCTGGTAGTAAGGCAAAGAGAAGAAGTAGCCCATGACAGTGGGATGAAAATGTGAAGCTTTATAAGTATGTTTCAGACTTAATGGATATGTAGTGTAGATATAACCATTTTAGATGTAGCTAGAGTTCTTTGTTATAGAAAGGGAGATGTCACATAGGATGGTATGTTTGGTAGTTATGCTTCATCTGTAGGGGCCAGCAGGTGGCACCATATTATAATACCTCATCAAATATTCCTGGTGTCATGTTCATCTAGAGACTCCCTATATCCACCATTTCCAATATATTACATTGCCCCTCTCCTTCTTTCACTACAAAGTTTCAGTCAATTTTCAAATGTGCTCATACAATAAGAATGCAAAATATGCAATTCTTGTTTTCAGTTATTCAATTTCTCTTACCTGGGAGAATTATGCAGGTATTGCTATTAAAACATGTTTTTGACCATGCGGAAGTTTCCACATAACAATATCTGGCTCAATGTAGTGATTGACTCTTAGATTAGTAAAGTTAGAGACTGGATTATCTCACTAACAACAATATGACCCCTACACGATGCAGATAGCTTGGCTTCCAAAGAACAACATATTTTGTACAATAGCAATCTTAAACACACCGTTACACTAATTGTTGCTAAATAGGTGTGGACCCATGGGATCCAGGTAGACATTGTTATAGAACAGCCCTTGGACCAGAGTCCAGGTTTGGTTATCATTTATCAGAATCTGTCAGACAGAAAAACTGTTGGCCAACTTAAGGTCAGGATTAAAACCAAGTTGGGGTTTCAGTAAGGCAGGCAATAGATCAGTATGGATAGCAGGCTACATAGTAGTAGGGGTCACAATCCAAGGTAAGAAATACTAATAAGCAAACAAGAATTATCACAAAGATAGTGCCTCCAGGCTAGGTAAGTGCTTGGGCAAAGCTTAGATGGACTGACACAACTTTAGAGTTGTAGTGCTCCATCCAAGATTTATATCGTGCTCGTCAATTGCTTTACTTCCATTGCTGTGAATGTTTTATACACGGTCTAGAGTATTCAGAAATTATTTGGCCCATGCACAGATGCAGAACATGGCAACCAAAATCGATACATATAGGTGAATTAACCCTCACTCACCTTTTCAATAAGATTTTGTGTAATATTGCTTAATGTTTGATAGACAATATGCACAATATATTATTTGGGTCTGTCTTAACAATGATATTCCATATTAGGATGTGTACAGTGATTCTTTGGCCGAACACTGCAATCTGCTTGACTTGGATTGTAGGGCCCAAAAGCCAGTAGGTTAGTGGAACCAAAAAAACAGAAACATTTCAATATCTCCTTAAACATTGGACAGTAAAAGGCACACTAGTCAAGCACCATACATGTTTAATACATTCTGTAAGCGTGCTCTTTCCTACAAAAGCACCTTTTGTTTAGAAACAAATTTGGTTTTAATAGCTAAACAATTAACTTTATTGTTATCACCTTAACATGAAACTGTCACCTTGGAAGGTTTACTTTTCTTCACACATTTTATGGCCCTTAGACTTTACTGAAGGGAAATCCTGTATAAACAATGTCTGCACCAATATGTATCTAAGTATCCTTATCAACCAGACTAAAGCTGTGTTCAGCCTTTAGATAGTCAGGGTCATGTGATCAAAAAGTCCCACAAAACCCCATGGCAATTAAAAGATTAATTACATGGAACTTGAGCTCTTTGCTTTAATCCTGAAAATGTTTTTAGCTCAGTTCACACATCCTGTAAATGTATCCTATCTCAGCAAGCAGAGGACCTACACTTCCTGTCTTCCTGCCTCACAAAACATATTAACTTCCCTTTGGTAGAAGGGACATTTACACAGTAGGTTCATGCCACATTGGTATCTTGGAAGATTCCCCTAGTGTGGTCAATGCAAGATTCCCCTTGTGTGGTCAATGAATCTATGAGAATGACAGAGGCGGTGATCTTGAAATCATATCCTACATGTGGCATTCCAGGACCACCATTAACTAGAAATGGAAAGGACCTTATTTCTCTTGGGGCATTAATTTATGTGACGTCAGTTAGTACCGAAGTGCCACCATAAGTGATTTTGAGTGGCACTTAAGTGAGGAACCAGGGCTGCTAAAAATGAATGGGTTTATATGATTATGATAATGGTTATTTTATAAGATATGGATACAATGTAGGTGATTTCATAGCAATGTAGGGAGAAGTGAAGTATGACTTGATCAGATTGAGTGGGATGTGTGAACCGGATCTGCATTTTGAAGTTTAGATAAAGTGGGATTGTGGTTTATGGGATAAGGTTGATAAAATGACATGGGGGCTAGAATAAATATAAAGTTAAGACGTTATTTAGATGAGGCTGTAATGTATGAGATGTCTTTTTTCTCTGCATCGGAGAGTGACATAAAAATGAAAAGCCTCATAATGAAGTCGTAGAGTGAACGACATGTTGATCAAACTGTATTCTGGTTTCCTTAAAATGAATGTGTCGATGAACTGACAATTGCCACTCAAACTGTACTACTATTTATCCAAACAAACTTTTTTTATTGGAAACTATTGCATGTACAACCCTAGACTTATTTCATAGATGCATTACTTCACTTTAAAGTTGAACTACCACCTTGTAAAAATATGCCTTAAATATTAGTGAGCAACAGACAGAAACATTTACATACTGTATTTGTGACACCTAACAGATCCTTTATGTTGTGTCCAAGATAGAAATCCCTTCCAGCAGGCAGTTTACATATTTTTATTATTGCTCGGATAAAGTGCCAGCAAACAAAGATCCACATAAGTATAAATAATTATACAAAAGATTTTACGTTCATGACAGGCTTACAATCTAGACCAGAAGCACGTTTATGCTCTTTGGCTGCATGCTGTGCTAATGTACAAATAAGTCCCATGATGTCATTAGGAGTGTAGCAGAGCAGAGGTTAAAGGGATATGGGAGGTTTCTGGATTTTACTAGGCAAGCAATATACTTATGAATTGATTTACTTCTATGTACTTTGTTTTATTAATAAGCAATTAAATGTTCTGTTTTTGCTGCCTAAAATCATGCAAATAGTCCCTGTATGGCTCTGCCCACTGCCGTGTATGCAAACACAGACTCTGTAGTGCTGGATGTGCAGTGTAGTGTCTTAGCCTATTAGGGGCCACATCTCCGCAGCATAGCCTTTGACACTAAACTGCAGGACTAGCCTATATCTACATATGCTGTACTGAGCAGACCCCTACACGGCCCATTTGCAAGATTTCAGACAGAGCTTTTAATTGCATCTTAATAAAACAATGTACATACAAGTAAATAAATACATAACTATATTGCTTGCCTAATAAAATCCAGAAACCTCCCATATCCCTTTAACCACTACTCTGCTCAGCCTGACCGTCTGGATGTGGATATCCACAAACACTGTTTCAGCTCCAGGAGGGAGGATCATCCTGCTCCTAGAGGGAGTATCTGTAATCCTGTACAAGTAGTGTAAATTTAAATTTGCATTTATCTTTCTTTAGAGCAGGCTAATCTTTAATTTGCTACCCAGCTGTTTAGACTGACACAAAGAAATCAATCTGTAATAGCTCAGTTTTCAATGTTTAAATCGTAACGATCCATAAAAATAATGTTTAAATACATTGAGAATAAACATTGATTTTTTTGTTTGAAAGCTTACACTGAAGACAGATAAAAGGTGTGGGGGGAGGGGGAAGTACACCGCTTACTAGTGCAAATCAGTAACATATGGAAAAATAAAGTAAATACATAAAACACTTACATTTATACCCCTCATCACAACTATAGCCAAAAATGTATACTTCTTATGGCGACCTTTAAAGATCCCTTATCTCCCTTCTACACCCTGCAGGTTATCAGACCCAGATGGAGTAGTACAAATGCATATACAATACCAATAAGATGAAAATAAAATAAATGTTCACACGCGTTTCGGCATTTCATTGCTGCTTTTTCCATGATAAAATGAAATGCAGAGTGCACAGCGTGTGCATGAACATCAGACACTGGTAAACGCTATTATAACATCCCTGGTGTGCCTCTGCATGTATTGGTGCTGGGCACATCGAAAAAGCTGTTTCAGCATCTCTGTTGCTTGTAGACTGTTGTACCTAACAGAGCGCATCACACACCAACCCAACAACCATAAGTGCCAGGAAAAGGAATATATTACTAAAAACATGGGAAGGTCAGTAATCAGAAATATAAAAAAATAAGCACTTAAAAACTACCTTTAGACTGGAGTATAGAGATTATTTCCCCATGTTCCACCCACCAAAGTGCACCAGGAAAATGTACTCCATATTATTTATTGTTTGCAGAAAATCACAATAAAAAGAAATGGCTGTGTATACTAATTTTTACCTCAAAAATATATTTAGAAAATCCAACACAGTGGCTCTTTAATATTAAGCGGACTAAAAAAATTGGTCAGTCCCAGTGCAGACTGCGGATACAAAAGAAACATAGGAATGTATTTCTGTCTAAAACTAAGTTTTTCCATAGAAATTCTCTTGAGCTACATTTATCTTCACAATGATTTTATTTAAGCACATTTTAATATTTTGTAAACAGACAAAGCTGTGTCTTGAGTCAGTTACACTAACTACTCCTTTGTGTGGGCAGAAGAAAATTCTATTCTCACTCCTTTAAAGGAACATCAATTCTAAAATACAAAAACATCATCAAGTGGCACTTGTTTGCATTGTTATTATACTGTGCCAATTAGAATACAGTTACGCTGTGACATTGGTATAAATGTTCTTTTGAAAAGTTTATTTTCTCTTCTGTCCCACTCAGCACTGTGACGTCATCTTTCTACAATATAGTGGTAAATTGGAATCACCTGTTTGCAATGAGTTTAAAGTGCCAATGTAGTTTTGTTATTTGTGAAATATTTGCTAAGGAAGGATTATCCAACAGGAACTTGCCACGGTGGCACATTCTTCGCACGCTGGGGAACAGCGCGCCGCCATCGGGGCGCTGAGAACTGCGCTCTGATGATGCTCTGCGCTCCAGCCTGAATCCCATCTGCCACAGAGGCTTCTCATGCGCGTGCCCCTATCTCATTTTTACTGGACCTGCTTGCTGGAGGCTGCCAAGGCGAAGGTGACAGTGTGCCATGTGGGACTGGCATGTGTCACTAGGAGCATATTGTATGTAATGTCACTGTGTGCATGTTGCATTGCATGTTTATCACTACATGTCACTGTCATTATTTGCATGTGTGATAAACATGCAATGCAACATGCTCATAGTCACACATGCACACAATGCCTGGCCCATACGGCACAAGCAAGTCCAGTAAATATGAAATGGGAGCGCTCGCGCATGAGAAGCCTCTGTGGCAGATGGGATGCGGGCTGTAGCGCAGAGTGTCATCAAGGCGCAGTTCTCAGCGCCCTAATGACGGCGCGCTGTTCTGCAGAGCGGGAAGGTCGGGGTGCCACTTGCCACTATGTCCATTCATATTGTCAAGAAGCTTTTCATATTATCAATCTTTAAACTGAATAGACATGTTAGGTGAATCCAACAGATCCTCCTGTGTATACACTGTGTTATGCAACTGCCTTTGAATTGCAGATTGAGTTTTTACATTAATGTTTTTTCTATTAAGTTTAAATTATATATTTTAAAAGCATTGCAAGACTAACATTTTACCAATACTGCCCCTTTACAGTTTGTTTTCTATTTTGTATTGTAACCTAAATAAAAAAAAAATACTAGAAAAAGAAACTAGAATACAATATCCCAAAAGATAAATGGTTATATTACAACATCAATTTTCAAATCAGAATATAATTTGTTGGAAATGAAACACTTAACTTTTTTCGAACAAATTGTAAGTGATATAAAGGGTAAACAAATAATAACAAAATGCTATAAGAGTATGAAACTCTTAAAGGGATATGTAAGTGAGTGCATCTGATAAAGGAGAATTTGTAGTGTATAAAAACATTTTGTTGCATGAAAAAATACTAAAATAAGCATTTAAACACTTACCTTGAAGTTAGCAAAATATATTTTAATTTCTGTCAGTTGAAACTTAGGGTTAACACCCTCCAAACCCAGGCTAAATTGGTATACAATTTGAAAAAAAATTGAAAAGGAAGTAAAGGAGGAGGAAGTAAAAACTGAAACATTTGTATCACAATCTGGCAGTTGCTGTCTGATTTTTTTTCTCTCTGCCTGTCTCCTTATGGGCATTCAACTTTTCAATATAATACATATTTTTCTACTAATCAGTAGCTGTTTATTAGGAAACATTTGAAACCCAGGTAACTTATATACCTCTTTAATAGAATACAAAAAAAACTGCCAGAATGCAGAAGTGGGAGAGAGAATTTAAAAAGGAATGGGAGGAAAAAGTAGGGCATAAAGCTTTTCAAAACAGAGACATTTACGAAATGTTTCTCCTTAAGGGAGGTACACTTCAAACTAATTCACATACCATCTAAAAAATTAGCAAAAATTGCCCCACTAGAACAATCAGGACTGTGTCCTGTAAAGAACTTGGATAACAAGAATATATGTGGTGGTCCTGTACCTTAATTCAAACGTTTTGGCTAAACTATACCACTCAACTATCTAGGATTATAAAACATGAGTTAGAACGGACTCCAGACCTTGTGTTATTTCATATTTTACCTGAAAAAAATAAACCATTGAAGAATTAATATCATTATCAACACTTTTTTAGTGGCAAAATGGTTAATTGCTTTAAAATTGGAAGAAAACGACTCTGCCTTCATGGAACAAAATAAAAACTGTAGTTGATAGAAATAAATAAATGTAATTATATTTATCCAGATCCGAGATTGTATAGTCTAACAAAATTAAACCAAGATGGAAATTATGGAATTAGCAACAAATATGAAAAATCGGAATTTAAATAACTGACGATCACCTCTTGTCCAATTCCATGCAAAATTTTTAATAAAAATATGTAATGTTATTTTAGGTTATGAGAATCAAAAGAATAAGGTTTTACAAGCTATATAATTGTGTTTCCTTTTCTTTTCTCTGAAATGTATACCTGAATCTTGATAACTGTAAGCTATATTAAAAAAATATAAAAAAGAGAGGAGAGGGAAACCCCAGTTTTTGAAAAATGCTTAAAAAATATATATTTATATATTTGTCTAGTAGATAAGAGGGTTTGAAATGTATAGGTAAAGCACGTGCATTTTTCTTTTTCTTGTTCAACTGTCATGACTAGCTTTTATCTCTGATTGTTATTGTTAATGGAATAATATTTTTTTATCTTTTTTGTACTGTGACTTTGTAAAAATAAGAAAAAAAAAAACTGATGGGATTTGAATTTACATTTCACCTTCATTTCAAAGTAGGTTGCTCTAACCACTCTGCTGTCTTTAGAAAAGGGTGAAAAAACAAAAATAGGTATAATGTAGCAGATGCATCCTGCACAGCTGGTTATAGTTATTACCACTGAGTGGTACAACTAATTAAGTATATAATTCAGTTTACCAGAAAGATGAGAAAGGAAACATATTTTCCACATGCCTTTCAACACCTCTATCTGATGGTACATAGCAAATCTGGTGATTTCAGTAGGCCCTGTCAAGGGGCCATTTACCTCACTGTAGGTGCTTGTCACAGACCCCTTTTCAAGTTCCTGGATCTTCGCCAACTGAGCCACCATAAAGGACAGACTGCTTGGCTCCAGCCACTGGACTATGTGCACCTCCATGTATTGTAATATGTTTTGTCAAATTGTTTGCCAGATAAAGTTAATGTACTCTATTTGAGGTCTGGACCACTTGACATGGAGATAGCATTATGTCTATTTGGAGGTTTGCCTATTTGTTTACAGCGGCAAGCCAGGATGCCAGACTATTAGAACCCATGTAGAGTGAATCTCCTGTGTTTGTATGCCACTCACTGTCATTGATGTGTTGTATACACCCCCTATTAATCTAATACCTATAAATATTGTTGACTTTCCAAAAACAACATATAGAAAAGTTATGTCCCTCGTATTTGCTCCTAGTGGCTGCAATACTGATCCTATCTCCACCCTGAAAGTAACTTGTCCTGGTCACTACCACAGGAAGGTTACTGAGACTCCTGGAAGTGCTGATTCCTGATGGAGAGGCTCGGACTGATACAGAAGCCAGATATCAGGGTGCAGGTGCAGAGATTTCCAATAACCCAACGGTCCTCGTGGGTAGTTATCCTATAGTCTATTACAGGTGGCCTTGGGCTGTAATAACCCCTACCCTAGGATTGTCACAGGGCTCTACATGGTGTGAAAGAGCACAAGTCTGTATGATAAATGGTCTATTAGTTTTAATTACACTAATAACACCTAAAACAATCTAAATTAATAGGTCTGTTTATGACTGACTGTTCTATGATTAATAACATATGCCGACACTGTGGGGTGAAGGCAACAATTTATAGCAATTTTTCCCTTAACTCAGGAATGCATCAGGAGCAGTTAACCCACAACTGACCTGTTTAAGTGATTCCTGCATTTCATTCTCTGCACATATTAATTTGTGAAGTGTTAACTCTGTTTTTGCTTATGCTCTGTGCATGGAGCAGTTACTGTGAGTCTGTCTGGGGCTTGTACACAGAGATTTACAGCCTTATTAAATTGCGATTCAGTAAATTTAAAAGGGCTTTATTTAAGCACACAGTATATTTTATTTACAGAAGTTTTTAACTAGGGAAGACCTTGCTTTTGGATAGAAGTTCACTAACTAAAAACTTCTGTAAAAAAAATATGCTGTGTGCTTAAATAGAGCTGTCACAACCTACAATGATGATGGAGTATAGAGGATCCTAGTCCTCTTATCTCCTGTAGGTTTTAGACCTAAGTTTGGGCTGACTCTAGACCTATGGACCTTCTTTGCGGATGCAAGAGCATAAGTCCCAGCTTAAGGTAGTGTGCCTGGGAAATCCTGGCAGGGAGTCAGAAACGATCTCCTCTACCAGCATATGCCCCTGGGTCAATAATACACCTGCACACAAAGTCTTGATGAAAATTATGAACCATGTTTTATTTTAGAACAGCATATTTAACCACATCACACAAGAATGGGGGAAGTGGCTACCGTTAGCCAGCCCCAAATGACGTCTGGCCAATCATGAAGGGGAACTGTGTGTGAACCAATAGTCCCCTCCCAGGTCCGCCCACTAGGCGAGGCCAACTAATTCATTTGGGCTCTGAATCTCCAGGGCAAAGCATACCTTGGTTCTCTTGTGCCCATGCTATGAAGGCTGAGAAGCCTTCAGGCCATCCCATTGTTTCTGGGTGCCTGCCTGTCTGCTCTCCAGCTGTGAGCTCCCCATTGTGTAGTTCTCTGCTGGATACTTAGCTAATGGGATTAACAGGCCTTTGGGAACAAAGGAGGTTTTGGTTGTATTCAACGGCTTCCCCTCTACAATATAATAACCTACTAATATAATAACATACATTCATATTTACAAATATAACATCCAATGTTTCACCCACATACAACCAATATATCCCATTAGATCCCTCACAGGATACCCATTACAATGAGCCTGAACATGGAATGGATGGGAATATGCTAAGGGGTAAACTTATAATACTTTATCCCCTAGACCACAAAATAACAATATAACCTTATAACAGTATAACAGGGGGTCTGGGAGCCCCAAACCCCCAGGTATTGTCTCTTGTGTCAACAGTCTGTGACAGACATCTGTCAAAGTCCCAGATGACTGCCAAGTGAGCCATGACAAGAGCCCTTTTAAATTTACTGAATTGCAATTTAATAAGGCTGTTAATGTTTTAATCTCTCAGTGAAAAATGCACTTATTTAAAAAAATTCTAAAAAGTATTTTAACATGCATTTAGGAGATATTTACAGTGGTGTGCTCCAAATTGTGCTGAATTAAGTAAACCTTCAATGAAGGTCACAAATGTTTGGATAGAGTTTGCTAAAATTTGCTTTCTCTGGTCTGTTTGTGAATTATTAGAAATATGACTCACATCCCCTACCTACTAGGTAGATTAATAGACATTTTTCTTTTTACAAATCTAATACATATATATATATATATTGAAGAGTGAAGCAGCCGTGAATGTCCAGTAATCTAGTAATTTAGTAATTACTAATTATATATATATATATATATATATATATATATATATATAGTAAATTAAAAGTACATCTGTGTTCACACTTGAATGTCTAAAGCAAGTTAAAAAACCTGCTTCCAGCTCAGAGTTCCGAGAAAAACAGTTATTACACTGCATTCTGGGAAGTTGAGCTGAGACACACAAATATGGCCATAAATGCCTCGCTCTTCATTCCGTAGCCATTATCAATCATGGCTTCCTTTAAGCTTATGCATGCTGTATTACACAGCTTTAATGCAAAGCCAAGGTTGGAATAAACACAGGCTGAGTATCCAATCCATGTACAGCTGTTTCAAGCTTACTGGCTATCATCAGCATGGAGAGGGATCTCAGCCTGTGTTGTGGAAATTATGAGTAGGTAGTTCACCACAACAATAATTTATAATATGGTGGGCAAAAGAGCGATAGAAGCCCTCCACCGTACAGTAGTACAGTAAATTAAAAGTACATCTGTGTTCACACTTGAATGTCTAAAGCAAGTTAAAAAACCTACTTCCAGCTCGGAGTTCCGAGAAAAACAGTTATTACACTGCATTCTGGGAAGTATATTTATATATATATATATAAATATAATGAGTATTGCAATATAATTTGATACCTTTTGTATTGGACAAACGTCTTATTTATAATGACGAACTTTTGAGAGGTTTAACCTCACTTTATCAAGTCTCAAGCGATACTTATTATATATATATATATATATATATATATATATATATATATATATATATATATATATAGATTAATAATTACTAAATACATATATATATATATATAAATAAAATATATATGCAACTTACCTGCTGCTTTATGTACTCAACAATACTTTAAAAGCAATATACACTTTAAGTATAACATATTTCTCAGCTCCAGTGTACACTCTGTATATTTTATCTTGCAGCCACTGTATGTCTATCTGCACCAGGCATATTCTGCCTTTTTTGGTAACAGTATTTTAAGATCACCCAGTTGTTATAAACCAGAGGTTTGTCAGAGTTATATCAACATATGCAATGCTAAACTGGAAATAGCAGCATAATATTTTGATTGCTCCACTCCCTCATTATATATATATATATATATATATATATAAATATAGAACCGTTTTGTAGCATTCATCGTATTTTATACTATATCTTGTAAAGGGAACCTACCACTGAACCAGCATTCAATATTGTGATGAAAATGAGACCATCCTCCCATAGTTGTAAGTTAATTGAAGTATTTTCTATGTATATTCAGTATGAGGTGAATGTAATATATTAGTGGATAATATTACAAGGCTAGAAGAATGATTTCCTGTATGGTCTCTGGCTCTAGAGAGGAGTGAAGTGCCCACATCTGCGTGTAGTTACACTCTCAAACACCAGTCCAGAATGGATATTCGTAGGGGCTGTAGTGAGACTCCACCAGCTAGTGCCAAATAGAGCGCTACCTGTGGGCCTTCTCATTGACTTGTGTTATCTCAAGTGGGTATGGAAATGTATTGGTGTGTTTCACTTTGCAACGAATGTGTGTGCGTCATTCAGTGAAGAAGTATTGATGTGGAGACACATTTAGGGCTGTACTCTTTAAGGATCATGTTCCAGTCAGGGTCCGTATCTATTTTTTTGGAGCCCTTAAGCAGTGAAGTGGAGGAGCCCCTCCACAGACCCATTTTTTACTTTTCTGTACGTTTAAGTTCCCTTTCCTGTTGTAACTGTCTTGTTCTAGGTGGTTACCCCCTAGTAGCCAGTCTATGAACTGCAATACTTCCTTTTTTTTAAGCTAGGAACCATTTTTTAAAGAAGTGGTGCCCCTCACAGGGAAGCTCCGGTGGGCAGCTGCCTAGTTGGCCTAATGGGTAATCCTGCTATGGTTCCAGCCCTCTTCCTAAGGGAATTTGAGTCTAACCAGTAGTGCTCACAGTTCTGTTCAAGGTGTTTATGCTTCTTCATGAACATTATGTTTACTTTTCCAATTGAATCATTAACATTTGATTACTGGTAATAATAAACAAACAGCAATTGTTAGGTTTCTGTTAACTGTGACTTAAAGATGCAGAAAGGTAACAATGCTCGGGCAAAAACTAAAAAGACCATCCTGATATTTCACATCCATGCTTGAATGTGACTGAGAACATTTAGTTTTTCTAAAATATTTAAACTCGTCTTCTGTTACTGAAATCTGCTTGCATAGTCACTATACTCATTAGCATAAATGTTGTGGTGTGCTAAGGGATTATTTTAATTTAGTATTGAACACCATGTGCTTGATCATATAAGAGGGTATGGTAGCTATTCAAAACCCTTGGTATATACGATAGATAGATAGATAGATAGATAGATAGATAGATAGAGATTCACCCACCTAAGATCCCATCTTTATTTAATATGCCCATCTTGCTAGTTTTCTTATGGAACTCCTTGCCTGTGGCATCACATAAAATACAATATTAAAGCTTAACCTTTTCTCAATTCCAAGAGAGCATAGGTCTTCCTATATGGGGTACAAGGATCTCTCTCTCTCGGTTTTTGATAACCAGTACTAGGTAAAGGGTAAATGGGTTACACATTCAGAGGGTGGGAGATAATAATAATTTTTTTCATTCACCCAGAGTCTCTAATGACTATTGACCTTCCAAGCATGTTGCATTTATAAATACATTAATAATGAGAAACACACTGCCATTTTTAACATATATTTAAAATATATTTTTGAAGGACTTGATAAAAGGCTAAATGTTCTTAGGCAGTCAGTATCAACCATGAAAACCGTTGTCTCCTTGAAAAGGGATATAAAGGAACACAGAAAGGAAGCTTATAAATAACAAATATTGTGACCAGTACAGCATATATAAGGCACTATTTTTTTTTTTACTTAGTGCACATTTTGAATTCTAGCTATTCAATAGACTGAAAATATCATTTTTCAGTACTCCTTTAAAGTACTTGCGTTGATCCAGATAAAATGAGGCCCTGTCACAAAAAAAGGAGGTCTTATTTTTGGTGCCTAAGGAAAGATAAGGTTATCTCTTCATGAGCTGACATGGTGTGGCTTACAGTAGTTCAACTACTGCTGTAGAAAAGCCCTTAACAGATATAGGCAGATATTGTTTATCATTATAACATAGAGATATGAAACTGTATTTAGAATTGGTTTGTGACTTATTGTAATGTACACACTGAAATGTATTTCATATGGCCATTCCTTTCCTTCTACATTTCACAAAACTATTTTCCTCCCTTTCTTTCATTATGTTTCCAAGGTGTGACAAGTTATCCGTCTCCTCTGGGATTGTGCCCATGTTTCAGGCACTTTGATGGAGGAACACAATACAAGAGACTGTATATATGTTTAAGAGTTTTATAGGAATTTAACCAGTGATACAAAAATAACAAACCAAAACTAATCAAATAAATGAATAGGCCTAGCTTCCATTGAAGCACTAAATTAACTAATACACAGTTCCCTTGCTAAATAGCTCTCATCCAGCTAAACCTGGTGGAGCAAAATAAACACGATATCACTATGCTATAATTTCTCCAGGCTACTATTTCACTCGATGTGTCCATATCAGACAAACTGAAAACAGTTAATCCATAAAGAGGCCCTCTATTCTCCAGGTGCAGCTAATCAACTGAGCAGGAAAGTTAACCCCTATAGACCTACTGTGGCAAGAGAGCTTTGCAGAGTCTGTGGCTCACATAAACCCTTTGGATAATTCTGTCACCTTCCCCTAAGGTCTTGCCTCCGTTCTATTCACAAAATAATATGATCACTGTACCCATTAGCACGCAGTGATTGCCTCCTCTTTTGACCCCCAGGCTTTCCTCCGTCATCAGCTACCCATGGCAAAGGACAGCACTCTTGCAATGTCACATGCTGGCACAATTGCATGATGTCACTGGAGAGACTGGCTGTCAACAGAAACTAGGTAGCTTGTGAGATAAGAGGAAGGTGATCTCAGTGTGCATTAACGTGTAATAATCACATCCTCCCTAGACACCAGGGATAGAACAATAACCTTATCTACATGGCTGTTGAGGTGGGTGCTATTAGTTAACAATAACATTTAAAACAAATATTGAACGCAGTTTTTATTTTTGGGGAAAAAAATGTGTTTCACCCTGCCCTTTAAGCCCTTAAGCTGAGCATATTGTCACGGGGAAACATTTTTTTTTCTTGCACTTACTGCAAAAAGGTGTGATTTTGTAGCTCTTTTCCTGTTTCTATAGCTCAAAACATAATATAGCCAAAGTGTGCCAAAGGCTATCATACATCCGACCTGCTTGGAGGGCCAGTCCTTGGGCGAGGGCAAGGACAGTTGATTTGGGCCAAATAAGCAGCAAATATGACGCTCTGAGTAAGGAGAGCGTGTTAGTTAAAAGGCCTGCGAAGGCCGATATGTGACTGTTGTTTAGTAGCTTTGGGCCGAATTACAACGTGTGGGCCTGAAAGCCAAAAAGCAATACCTTGGACATGGGCCAGGCAGGCTGCACAGTAGATTAGGTCCAAATCTGCTACTTACCCATTTTCTTCTGGAAACTATGACTCCATCGACAACGGTGTAAAGTCCTCACCACCATGGGTGCAGGAGGTCAGACGACGGCAAGTGCTTGAGGGACCTAAGGAAACAGGCATGAAATGGGCCAAAAAACTAAGGAGACAAGCGTAAAGAGGCCAAAAAGCAACAAGACAAGCATGAGGGACTCTGTGAAGCCAGGGAGGAGAGCGCTAAGAAGCACCCTCCAGGCAATTAACTGAGTGCGCAAAGGAGAGGAGGACAGGAAGTGCTTATGAAGGAAGAGGCGGAGCCAGAGAGGGGGACCCGGCCACAAATTATAAATATATAAAATATGTCAGAAAGTGTCAAGTACACGTACAGACATTTCTTTGCATGTACAATCATATTTCAATGTACAATACTGCATCTTCGGGTAGCATGCTGCCCCCTGATAATGTGCTGCCCTAAGCCTGGGCCTTATGGTCCTAAACACAAACAAACCCCTGCCTGAGCATATACAATGTACCTCTGAACCCGTGTAAGTTTATTAATTAAAATATTTAGCATCAAAAATACATTATGTAAAACTTGTTTAAACTTAACAGGCAAGGAGTATCTGAGCACATACCTGGATTCGAGGCCCTCCTTGCTTTGCTATGTGTTGATTTGTATTTACCTTTGCCTGGAACTTATCTTATGTACCGCGCTACGGAATATGTTGGCGCGTTATAAATAAACGATAATAATAATAATGGCTGACAGAGACCAGTCCCTAGACAATATGTGATATTTCCTGTTAGCTTCCCACCAGTGGCATGCAGAGGCTAGCAGGTAGTGAGGCACTGGCATGTCGTTGGATTTGTTCTTACGGTTAGGGTTTAGGGGTAGGGTAGTGGCGCTCCACTATTTTACTATGTGTTATCTGCCACTACCATAACCTTATTATATGATATCAGAAAGTCATACATGTCATATACATAGTATGTCAGAAGGTATCAAGTACACTCATAGGCATATCAGGCCATATACACATCTCTATGCATATACAAACAGATCTTATACATTAGCATCTTCAGACAGCCCAATAATTATGTTGCTATCTGCTATATAACTCACCAATAAACTATAGCACACGCCCACTTTTCATATGCACAATAACACAACTCCCCCCTAGACTCTGCTGCACTAGGACTGAGCACAATGAGATCTTTCACTCACTGTCTGCAGCCCCTGGCCTGTGACGTCACGCAGTGATAGAGAATCCCGGGCTGGGATTGGTCAGAGCCGCACAGTTGCTGCTTCAAAGTGTTAGGAGTTGCAGGCTGTGCAAGGCATGCTTGGGAAGGGCTCTCTGTACAGAGCCTGGCACACAGTACAGCAGCACCCTGGTGATCAGTGCCATGAAGGCCAGACTACAGAAACTCATCTCCATCCATCTGGACACAGGGCAGGAGAAAGAGAACAAGGTACAGCTGTGGGAGCCACTGGTATGGGAGTGCCCATTGGATCTAGTACTGATAGGGCTGAGTGTAACTGAGAGGCTGCTGATCCTGCAATGGACTGAGTGAGATCTAATATATGGGAAGACCTGCTCATTCAATCCAGACATTAACTGCTTGCTTCAGGGGTGTGCCCAGCTGGGATTTAGGATCTCCTTGTACAGGAAGTCTGCTCCTTAGACTCAAACTGCAGCATGACTTTTGGGAACTTCCTCCTTAAACTCTACAATTACTTATTTAACTTTATTCAGCAAATATTGCATTTTAATAGCCACAACCCCTAGAAGCAACAGTACATTTGTATCACAAACTTTTCTTTTAACAAAAAAAGCATCTCCCTGGATCCAAAGTTAGTATATAATTTGGGATCTTTAAGCCCCTTTGGATTATACAAGTAGTTTGATTTTTTTTTTAATTATTGTATGAAATGTTGCAATTTTTATAGCCAGGATTTGTGGTTTAGAAGCAATAATAAGTTTGCATAAAGTGTCT
This sequence comes from Discoglossus pictus, assembly GCA_027410445.1. Classification (NCBI taxonomy): domain Eukaryota; kingdom Metazoa; phylum Chordata; class Amphibia; order Anura; family Alytidae; genus Discoglossus; species Discoglossus pictus. Next base: position 73,547,444 of record CM050163.1, read on the forward strand.
TCTACTTTTACAATAAAGCATCTCATTGGATACCATTTCTTAGTATGACTTTATACTTGTAAAAGTTCCTTTCTGAAATTATATCATTTTATTAAGTTGATTTTCTAGATATTTGGCAGGTGATGCAATTTACATCTACACTTAGGAACAATAGCACAGTTGTATCAATATTGTCTCTTACTGTAACCATAAAGCAATCACCAGTTTGTTCTTAAGATGTGTGTTTGATCCTTTGTTTGCACTTGGATGACAGCTTATGTAAGTAAAGTCTCAGAACCCTTACATATATATATATATATATATATATATATATATATATATATATATATATACACACTGGAAAGTTTTTGTGTACTTATGTGCCCATTGTGCATAGCATTACATGCTTTTTTTTTTTTTTTAGATATGTTTGGTATTATATGGATACTTGTACACATTGAATACTTGTGAATTATCAGCGCTATGGAATATGTTGGCGCTTTATAAATGAACTATAATAATAATCACCATGGGAGTTCAATCAAATGTATCATCTAATTAGAGGGGGGAGTAGCTGGACAGTAGTTCCCACATTATAACATAAATTACTTGGATTGTGATTGTAAGTTTGCGAGTTTTCAATCTTGTGTCAGTGCCTTAGAAACAAGCTCTATGTACATTTGATTTTATGCTCAAAAACAGGGCCCTCCATTCTTTACAAGGTGTTTAATTTGTTTTCTGCTATGTACTCAACCCCTGTACAGTGCTACGGAATATGTTGGCGCGATATAAATAAAGATAATAATAATTGTATGGAGCGCTTCTTTCTGATACAGTTTGCAAGGAAAAGAGTGCACAGAAAAGTAAATTAAGCAGGATGGGGGTTACCACACTTCATTATATGGTTAGACAGCAGCTGTACAGGCTTGTGAACCATTATGTTGTTATAGTTTTGAATTACGTTTCATGGCCTCGAGTACGTACTGGATCACATCTGGTACAGTGCAGGTGCTGTCTGTGTAAAGCAGGTTATTAGGACAGTATGGGGTTAATTGGCATTGACCAGGTATGACATAATTATTATTGTCTTAATGTGATGAATTCCAACATCATTGTATGGCCATTATATATATATATATATATATATATATATATAATTTCAGATCTATCCTGTTATATGTATGCACGGGAAGCCTCCTGGTGCCAGGCGCGCTCGGGTCCTGATGTACTAGTACACCACAACCCTCTTACCCTAATCCCCCTAAACCTCACTTCCTAACCATAACCCCCTACACCACTTACCAGGCACTTGGACACAGCTAGATTGGGACGTCATTGGCACACTTCCCATGCGTACATATAACAGGATAGGTCCATATATTTTACACACACACTCAGAGCGCCCTATTATTGTGCATTTCTTTTCTCTCTGTGCTAACCTAAAAATCAGTATGGTTTTTGACTTGTCAAAAAGTGGTTGCTCTGAAAGCTCGTCATTACTACGAATATATTTGTCCAAAAAAAAGGTATCACAATATACTACAATCCTCTAATCTAGATTACTGGTCTCTATCCCTCTCCATCTCTATTCATAGCATTTCACAGATACAGTGTGAAATGTGCACCTAGAAGAGCTTACAATCTAATCTGATAAGCATTTTCTGAATGATATGTGTCTTTGGTGGTATTTTTACTCCAGAATGTGCAAATAAATCTAAGATTGAATCTTGTATTCGTAAGAGAATCTGTATTTCTGGAGCCTTTTCCTCCCGTCTCGGAGTTGTACTTGTTAGTGTTGCTGTGTGGGAGTCCTAATTCCTTGCATACTGCACACTTGGGAGATTTCAGTGTGCTGAGCCTGACAGTCTGTGCGCTAGAATATTTACTGATGATAATAATATGTTGTTGTTCAGTACTTCGGTCATGTCTGACTCTAGGTGACCATATGGGAGCAGCATGCCAGGCACAGGTGTTTATCCATATGTTTTTTTTTTTTTGTGTGGAAATGGTACTATATTGGGTAGACAGTCCCTTCTCCAGTGGAAAATGATTTGTCTGACTGCTCTACTATGACCTGCTCATCCTGGTTGACCTTACATGGTATAGCTCACAGCTTAATTGAGGTACACAAGCACCTTCACCACAACAAGGTAGCGATCCAGAAGCTGGATGATGATAAAACTGATTTAAAAACCCAGTTTGGAACCAGTGTTTATATGTTTGTAGGATTTGCATTGTTTTATCAATATAAAATTGACAAACTAGAAGCTTAAATATGGTATAATTTAAAAAGGTAAAGAAATGCTTTATCAGCTTGCATGTTATTAAAAAGGCACTTTCCTACAGTAAAGCATATACTGAAGTTTGCCATTTTTACCTGTCAACTCCTAAGAGTGTGGTTATTTTGCTAATGAACAATCATTGCAAATAATTGGTGAATACACCCTGGGGCCCTGAATCTGTCTTCAGTGTAAGCCTTGTCCAAGACAAGACGGGGCATGCTCAGAGTAATTCATATGATCAGAGAAGAACGTCCCTTGTGTGTGAGCATGCCCAGTAGTCTGTCTTGCACCTGGCTTATACTAAAGACAATAGATTCAGAGCCCCAGTTGGTATTTAGCAATTATTGACCGTGAGCCGTTATTAGCACACAGTTTTCTTATTGGGTGGATCAGAATGGCTGATTGTCCAGGACAAATTTTAAAACATTAATGTAAGTTGTGTGTTTTTTTTTTTTTTGTAAGAGTGGGGGGATGTAAATTTTTTAATATTTAATGATAAAAAAACAAACATTTCTTGCATTGTATATTCCCCAGTCTCCTTTCCTTTTTTTTTTTTTGAGTCATTTCCTCCCAACAACTACTTTGTATTGTGGAGAACCAGACAGTTTGTTGCGATTGGTTATTCAGGGAGCTGCAGGAAGTGAATAAAGGAAATGTAACCTGGGATGAAGTCATTATTGTAGGAGATAGCACGAATACTAGCAAATAAGGAGATACTGTCCTGAAGAGTTGTTGCTCTAAAAAAACATCAACCACATTTTAGTCCACAGTAAATAAACAGACTTTTAATGTTTGCTTTTTTTATATAGTTGTGTTTGTTTGTTTTTTTTGTGTGTTGATTCCATTTTTTTTTTTTTGTGAGCTGATTATGTATGCTTCTTTCTCTGGAATAGTGTCCTAAATGTATGAGCTGTCAATTTTGCTGAGCTTCCCCTCTATTCAAAGTCTGCTTGAGTATGTAGATTAACAGAAACCAAAATGGTAGATTCCACAGCAGAATAATTTCATGGAAAGGTTGTGTTTTTTTCTTGATTTGAAGAATGCACTATAAGATATGTATTTCAAATAAAAAGAATTACTAGAGGCTATGAATCCAACTTTGCAGCAGTATTAAGTCTTCCTGAAAAATGTATGATTTGGGAGTGTTGGCTACAGCTAGTCTGTCCCCAGAGGGACTTCTCTTTTGAAGAAGAAAGATGAGAACTTCTTTTTTTTTTATTTATTTTTTTAAGCAGAAAGCTCATTGTTTCTTATGAGAACCTTTGCTCCCCTCTAAAAAAACAGGTGCCTTAAAAACGGTGACAATTGGGCAGTAATACATTTTGAAGACTTTGCAGGACCCTGGAGAGATCCATGATACATTGGTGGAAGTTATGTGTGTGTGGTGGAGTTTACATTTCTGGAGAGCTATTGTTGCAGTGAATGATGCAAGGGATCTGCATCTGCTCCTGGGCCAGTGAGTTGTAAAGATAATTAGATAAGATTGAAATAAACAACAATTACTATCTGCCCCTTTCTCCTTCACCCCTCTCTCAACAAACACCCTCATCGTCCATCTCTCAGGATGTGATGTAATAAATACAATTTTTTTTTAACTGCATTAGATCTTTAATTATTCTGTGTGCAGTTTTTTTTTATTCTTTTCTAACCCTTACTTTAATATTCTGTGTCTGAGAAGTCACCAAGGCTGCTTTTATCTCACACTTCCGGTAGTGTTTGACCTAAGATATCTTATTGTTTCTTCCCTGGAAGAATTCTAAACTTGATATCTGAAGTGGTCTCCTTATCTTGGAGCACTGGTTGAACTGTGGGATTTAAAGGTCACAAACACTTGCAGGTGTGGACTGGCATCTGGTTACACGCAGGGTATAAATTGCATGTTTAAGCTGGGCACACTTTACATAATAATTTTGGTAATTTAAAAGAGCATGAGTTATACATTCCTAAAGACGTGTTTTTGCACGAAAATATTAAGTAACATTTGTTTGAACTTAATTGAAACTAAAAAAGAAATGCACAGAGCTTTCATACATTTGTAGCTTTCACTGGCAGACAAGTAGAATTCCTACATAAATATTACTGCTCATTGGCTGACTGGGCAAGCCCCCAGATCAGTTATTATTGCCATTTTATTTATTTAAGTACAAGGCAATAACAGTTTTAACACTGCAAAATAATGAAGGGCTGTTACACTGTTGGAATATATATATATATATATATATATATATATATATATATATATATATATATATATATATATATATATATATATATATATATATATATATATATATATATATATATATATATATATATAGTTGTAAGCATGCGGGTTGTTGCTTTCGTGAGGGTCCTCATTTGCGGAGGTGGAGGCTCTACGGCGCCTCACACACTGTTACAAACACCCACACAAGCGGCACTTTACCAAAATACATGTAACACACAATCGCTATATACAGACTTGCACAAAAAAAAAAAAAACGCGGGACTTACAACGGAAAATTTACAAACTTGGCATCAAAAAATACGATAAGTAGTCCAAATTCCTGAGTTTAGAAACACGAAAATCCCCTAAGCGAGAGAAAAAATGGCCGTTAAAAAAACGAAAATGAGGCTACAGGAACCTAAAGATGCAAAACGCCACCAAGCACATACGGATTTTCCAAAAAGCCGTGCAAGATACACTATTAGCAAGGACGCTACATCATACACAGCCGCGTACCACATACACATTAGCCGCCATTTTACAACACTAACTTACACAATGCGGAAGTACACAGCTAACCTACTGTCTTCCCCTCGCACACGCAGCCTATTTACACTACACACATTGCTGACACTTACACCTCCGCTCCACAACACTGCAAACCTACATTGTATGCTGCAGGAACATCAAAACAGATTGTCAGCTCTTCAGCACAATTCTTCCTGCATATATTACTTCCAAATAGGTAAAGTATATTCATTTATTAATGTATTAATAATTTCATTAGCATACAAAAAAAAACTTACAATAAACACAAAACCCATTCACCGCGCAACTCCCAACGAGCGGCAACGCTGCTCATAGCACACAAAGCGTTGCAAAAAGCAGATCAACGCCGACAAAACAATAACAGCAAAAGCGATTATCAGAAAAAAAAAAAAAATACAACAGCCTCGCAATGAGCGCCGAAGGATTTCAGACCACCAACAAAATTAATGTCTCCACCTGATCAACGTGGTATTCATGTCAGAGATACTGGATTATGTTGGCAGTTCCTTCTACAGTGGGCCACAGCATACAGCTCCTTCTATTCCAAGGTAGTTTCCTTATCAAAGTATGGACCAGGCCCAACCCTGCATGGCTTCAGGTTGGTGTGACCTATTTGTTCCCTGACTGGAATCCAATCCAGGTCGCAGTGGTGAAAACACCCAATGCTAACCACTGGACCTCCCTTCTTAGGGGTTGGTAATTTTTTTTTTTTTTTTTTTTTTTTTTTAGCAGCCAGATTATTTGTTAGATAAAGAAATACAAGTATAACAACTAAAGTTAAAAACAAGTATTAAAATTGTAGGGGCTCTGGCTTAACTAGCATTTTAGTAGGTATTTATAATTTTTAATTTACCTTTGATACAATTATTATAAAAACGCGACTCATCTGGACTAAAACGGCACATTTGCACTAAAATATTTCAATATATAGGCCTACGGTGCAAAACGTTTGCATAGAAATACAATCTATCCATAGGCTATATATGTTTTTTTTTTTTTTTTTTCTTTTTTTTTTAAATAATGCCTTTGACAGAAAGGAACCAGTAGTGGAAGTGAAACTTACACTTTATTTGTCCAAGGGAATTTTTCTCATATGCTGTTAAAGGCACATGGACATTTTTTTTTTGGGGGGGGGGTTTGTGAAAACTTTTAAAGGTATATGGAATGTTCCCTGTTAATATTAAGAAGGTCCGCCCCCAGCAGCTCATGCATACAGTGTTTCTTTATAACTAGATGTACTAGCCCTTTATGTGGAGGGTGAAAAAGAAAATGCACTGTTGCCTTTTACCAAATGCCCTCTGTCTGACTCTACAAAGACCATTTCTTTTTTTTATTAAAAACAAAATTGTATTGATATTGGAAGATTTTTTTTTTTTTTTTTTTTTAAGAAGGTTGAAGAAAAAAACAAACTTTTTAAATGTATTATCTGTTGCTGGAATTGGATGCTCTCCTGGATATCTCCATTGTCTTTTTTAATACCTCCCCATGTCTGTGGGGACCTTGGACCTGCGATTAGCTCATTATCACACAATGAACTGCTTGCTATCTGCAATGTTATAGCTAAGGCAATTGTATTTGTTTTATCTGCTATTTAAGGAGGAAGGGTGCCTTTAAAGTATGTACATAAATACTGAATTTAAATGGACAATGTTCAAATGTGGCTTAATAGTGACTTAAAGATGAAGACGAAGAGTAAAAAACAGGCATTTAAATTATACAAAGAAGGGGGGACAGGGACTGCTTTATGTGAGTACAAGGAAATCAACAAGGCTTGCAAAAGGGCTATTAGACTGGCTAAAATAGAAAATGAAAAGTTAGTTGCAAAAGAGTAAGACTAACCCTAAAAAAATTTTTTAAACATATTACTGGGGAGAAGGCGAGAAAGGAAGCTATAGGAACATTACAATGTGACACAGGCCATCTGATAATTAGTGACCAGGAAAAGGCAGATAAGAAAATAACCTATTTAGCTTTGGTATACACAAGGGAGGTACCAGTGGTTGGGACACAGCAACATAATGGGTCTACGCTACATTCACCAAATAACCAAATAACTGGTTAACACAGGAAGAAATCCAAAAGAGGTTGGAAATAATAAATGTTAATAAAGCCCCAGACCCTGATGGAATACATCCAAGGGTACTGAGGGAATTCGGTTCTGTAATAGCAAAACCATTATATTTATTTTTTCAAGATTCATTCAACACGGGGTCTCTACCAGATGACTGGAGAAAAGCAGAGGTGATACCTATATTTAAGAAGGGAGCAAGAGAAAATCCAGGATATTGTAGACCTGTAAGCCTCACTTCTGTAGAAGGAAAGCTTTTAGAAAGGTTAATAAGGGAAAATATACAAGAACATGTCTATTTAAACAAGATTATAAGTAGGAGACCACACTGATTTATGACGGATAGGTCATGTCAAACAAATCTAATTAGTTTATATGAGGAGGTTAGTGGGAACTTGGATCAAGGCAACTCAGTGGATGTAGTCTATTTGGATTTTGCAAAGGCTCTTGATACAGTGCCACATGGGAGACTATTGAGCAAATTAAGGTATACAGGAATTGCAGTAAATATCTGCTCAGCGATTGAGAGCTGGCAAAAAGACTGGAAGCAAAGGGTTGTTATAAATGGGGAAAATACTCAGATTGGACTAATGTGATAATTGGGGTTCCCCAGGGTTCAGTATTGGGTCCTTTCCTCATTAACATATTTATTAATGACATGGAAGTGAGATTGGAGTGTGGAGTCTCCATTTTTGCTGATGACACCAAGTTGTGCAAGGTAATTAAATCAGATAATTATGTACTTTCCCTCCAAAGGGATTTGCATAAATTAGAGAAATGAGGACGACATGGGAGATGAGATTTAATACAAATAAATGTAAAGTTATGCATCTGGGAAGGAAAAGTATCCATGCAATTTTATATTCTTATTGGAGCTAGGGGTACCAGATATTGAAAGGGATTGTGAGTACTGGACAACCACCTAGGTAACAATGCTCCATGCCAAGAAGCATCTGCAAAGGCAAGTAAAATATTAGCATTTATTAAGAAGGGTATATAAGCAAATATAATTCTGCAACTATCCATAGTATGCCCTCATTTGGAATATGGAGTACAATTTTGGGCACCACTTCATAAAATTGACATTTTTAGAGCTGTAAAAAAGTACAGACAAGGGCAACAAAGCTAATAAGGGGAATGGAGGGGCTAAGTTATGAAGAAAGATTAAGCAAATTAGACACCTTTTTTTTTCTAGAGAAAATAAGTTTGAGGGGATATGATTACACTATATAAATACATCCAGGGTCAGTATAAAGATTTTTCAAGGGAGCTTTTTGTGCCAAGAGGTTTTCAACTGACAAGAGGACATCCCTTGAGATTAGAAGTAAAAAGATTTCACCTTAAAGAAAGAAAAGGGTTCTTCACAGTAAGGGTGGTTAATCTGTGGAAATCTCTACCGAAGGAGGTGGTGACAGAGGATTCGGTAGATAACTTTAAAAAAGGATTGGAAATATATATCTAATAAGGATTTCTATTTTTTTTTTCTTTAGAGAAACTAGATGCAGAATAAAAACATAAAATGTATTCAAATAGCTACTGTTACTTGACCTTCCCTAAGGATCAGATTGTCATTCAAACTGGTGTTTTGTTGGAGTAAGGAGCAACTATCTAGCACCAACATTTTTTTTTCATTTGAAGCTGGTGGGTTTGGAGACTTTTTTGCCTTGAACTTAACCCCTGTATAGCGTTACAAAATATTTTGGTGCATTAAAAATAACTGATAATAGCTGAATTCTAATGTTTAAATGCTAAACGTTGTTTTTTTTACTTTTGATTTCTGCAATAAAATAGTATGTGTAAGAAGCAAATTTGTACCAAGTTATAAACGGAGAGTGATGTGCAGATATAATAATGCAGAGCCATTTTATACAGAGCAGGATATAGGAGATCCAGCTATGAGTCACAAGTGCCTAGTGGGATATAAAAGCAGAATAAACACTGTATATCTTGATAATACTTACTGAGCCTACATTTGCCATGTTTATATAAGTATGCTGTCTCAATTTTTATTTTTAGCACCCATGCTGTTGGTTATTGTACCAGTGATAACCTGATTACATTACATTTTGGAACCACTTGCAGTAAGGAACCGACTCCAAAACAAAGAAGCTATGCTTTTCCTGCCAGCACAGTGTATGGTTACTGTCATCTCTGGAGGGCACAAATCCATGCCAACTGTGGCAAAGCTTTAACCCAACAAAAATGCACCAGCTGAGGCCAGAAATGATAGCTGTCTTTCACATTACATCACTGCACTGAGCTAAAGTGGAATAATATTCCCTTCTTAAGTAAAAGGAGCAGTGTAAGCGCTTTACAAGTTAAATCCCTTTTTTTTTTTTTTTTTTTCTTCGCTATTCATTAACATGAAAAATTACATGCGCAAAAGCCCCAGCAAATAAAGGCTTTAGAAAGGAAATATAATTTAAGAAATCGATACCCTGGATAATGGCCGCTGCTGCTCTCTTCTTCCCTCCTTGTCATTTCAGTGTCAAGAAGACAAACAAATCAACATAGATTAAATTAAAGTAATATGGACGGTTTCTGGATTTTACTAGGTATATAATATACCTGTGTATCTTTTTTTTTTTTTTTTTTTTTTTTACTTTATTTCATTAATAAGTGATTATAAGCTCTATTTTTCTCCCTATAATCAAACAATTATTACCTGTACAGGTCCGTTCAATGCAGCATAAGCAGACACTGCCTCTGTATGGCTGGATGTTCAGTGTGATGTCCTAGCCTATCGGAGACCACTTATAACCAGCATGTTGCAGAGAGATGGTCACTGATGGGTTAGTATGAGACTCTGCACACTCAGAAACAGTCTGATTTCATGAGTTGCAGAGCAGGTAAAACTTGTTTGGTTTTAAGGACGTAAAAACTGAGCTTTTAAGCACGTCTTAATAAGATAAAGTAAATGGCTACATAGGTATATTTATATACATAATAAAATCCAGTAATCTTCCAAATGCCTTTAAATATACAGGCCAGATTACCTGGGGCATGCTCTGTAGAAGAGGACTGTGCCTGCAATCCCATAACCCCCCACCCCAACAGAATTTAGGATGGTCCAGGAAATTTTGGATGTTGTGCGTTTCATTCATAAGCTGTAGAATGACTGCTATGTACAGCTGCTGAATACCAGCGTGCAGCTGCCCTTTGTGTGTGTGCCAGGGGATGGCATTGCATACAGTCACACGGTATTAGGGTGGTCCTGAAGTGCACAAAGCAGATATAACTTGCAGAAGTGCTCAAAAAGCTATGTTTACTGAAATAAATCAGAACTCTCTATTGAGATTCATTTTAGTTAAATGCTATTAAAGGAAAGTTTATTGTAAATTCAAAACAATCTAATAGCTTCATAGTGAAGCTGCAGTGTTTTGAAACCCCATGCATACCTTCTATTAATCGCGCATCAATTCTATAACGCTTAGTCCTGTAACTGCTAAAAAATATATCACATATGATAGTTGTCACACTGTGATTCGTTGTCATGTTTGCGAGGCGAGCTGTTGAGGCACAGAAGTCTTCCGACCTCGCATGACTTAGGCGATGAGCGCCAAAGCCGCTCATTGCTTGCGAGCCTTGCGTAGCAAGCAGTTGAGGCATTGAAACTCGCGGGGCTTAGGCTACAAGCACTTGGGGCTGCAAACAGTTGAGGGACGCGGCACTTCTAAAACATTTTTTTACGAGCCGCGGGACTTAGAAAGAAAAGGAAAACAATGTCGCAAAAAGATGCAGTTAAAGGCTGAACCGCGCAAATCGAAAAACACACACACAGCACTGGGGGACAGCCAGGACGTCTGGGAATGAGGTTATATGCGAATTTGGCGAGCTTCAACACTCAAAAATCGGCTAAGTGAGAAGAAATGGCGGACGAAAAAAAATGAAAACGAGGCTACATGACCCTGAAGCGCTCAAAACACTGCCACACTATGACCAAGGACGGAAAATGCTTGCGAACTGCGTAAGACACGCACTATTGCCGCCATTTCACAACACTAACTTGCACATTACCACAGTAGGCGGGAGAAACTCCATTTCAAAAGCGTAAACAAATGATTTGCCCTTGCCCGCACACAGCCTATTTACACTGCACACTTAGCACATTGCTGACACTTTCTCCTCAGATGATCAAGTCTCCCTGTATATTTAAAAAAAAAAAAAAATATGCCAAAAACCTTGTTCGTTCTTCAGGATATTGATTGTTGCATATTAAGTACAAATAGGTAACGTATATAAATGTATTAATTATAGTAAGATATATTAATTACTAGCGAATTGCCTGTCAAAAAATGACTGCAATAGAATTGTAAGTCAAGGAATGGTGTTTGGCGCTGATTACGAGGCTCGTGGTGAGAGCCTTTGGCGCTCATGGTGTGCCTGGCAATGAGCGCCTTCAATGTTTATTGCAATCGTGTATTGTGGTGTTTTTTTTAAAGTGTTGTATATCTGTATTTTTTTTTTATGATTAATTCCTAAATAAATGAAATGATAAATTAATATACCTTACCTATGTGTAATTAATATATGCAGCAAGCAATGTGCTCAAGAGCTAACAATGTTTTGATGTTCCTGCAGCATCTAATGTAGATTTGCAGTGTTGTGTAAGTTTGAGCAATGTGTGTAGTGTAAATAGGCTGCGTGCGCGAGGAAAAAACGATTGTGTAGCTGTGTACTTCCGCATTGTGTAAGTTAGTGTTGTAAAATGGCGGTGAATGTGTATGTGGTACGCGGTTGTGTATGATGTAGCGTCCTTGTTAATAGTGTATGTTGTACCCCATACAGCTTTTTGTAAAAGTCGTATGTGCTTGGTCGTGTAGCCTAGTATTCGTTTTTTTTTTTCGACTGCCATTTTTTCTCTCGCTTAGGTGATTTTTCGAGTGTGTAAACTGTGAAAATTGGAGTTAAATTGCCGTGTAAGATTACTTGCAGACGTCATGGGTGTTCCCTCTTGCTGTGTGTGATGTTTTTATGTGATTTCTGTTTGTATTGTATTGTGTTTTTACGGTGTGCACGGTTCAGCCGTTATATTCGTATTTTTTTTATGCAAGTCGCGGTTTCCTTTTTGTAAGTGTTACGGGACGTATTTTTTTTTTCCAAAGTGCTACGGGTCTTGCCGTGTGAATTGTGTATTTGAGTGTTGTGTTTATGTGTAGTCCCGCGGGTCGAAGGTATGATGGTAAAGTGCTACGAGGGCGCGCTCCTTGCCTGGCCACTTCGCGAGGGCCGCAGTTTACCCGTTGCGTTACCAACGGGTTTTGGCAAGCGGACAACTATATATGTGATCAGTAAAAAAAAAAAAAAAACATTTCATATTATACACTGCCCTTTATGAATAATGCTCATTGGCTGACAGGGATAGGACACTCCAAAGCAGTTGAATATTTAAATCACTTTATAATTCTCTGGTACACTCTTGCGAGCCCACACCTGGCACTAAGGTGCTCTGTGACATGCAAAGGCGCTTATTGCACTGCGAGCAGTTGAGGCACACCGTAAACTCCCATTGCGTGACATCCCGCATTTAAACACTTTTTTTATTTTTTTGCTATTGCAAAAAAGCTCAGGATTGGTTTTATGCATATCCCAGGCATGCGTGAATTCCTGTTTGTCCCTACCATTTCACTTAGATGACCTGTTATTTTGTTATACTTCCTCTAAATTGTGACTTCAAATCATGATCTCCTGTTCTTGCACTCATTTTATTTATTTTTTCATGATATTTAACTCATGAAATGTATTAACTTATCAAGGTTTCTACCATATACTTCCTCTCCCTTCTGTACTATTTAAACAAAAAATTAATTTCTGTGGCAAACAGCATTACCTGCGTTACAATTTTATTTCCCCCGTCATTTTTGACAGGCAAGTCGCTAGTGTGTGTGTGTGTGTGTGTGTGTGTGTTATTAATGCAGGAATATGGTGTAAAGGAGCTATATTTAAAGTAACATGAAAGGTTTTGGGTTTTCACTAGGAATATAATAAACCTGTGTATCTACTTTTTTTTTAATTTAAATTATATAATTTGTATACAGAAATTACCTTAGAAAAATAAAATATATGTATGCACAATGATCCTAAGTTGTTTTCTTGAATAGAACCAAGAAGCAACCCCCCTAAAGTCAATACTTTGTAGAGCCACCTTTTGCGGCAATCTTGCCACATCTTACCGCTGGGATTTTTGCCCATTGCTCTTTGTAAAACTGCTCCAGCTCCTTCAAGTTGGATAGTTTGCGCTTGTGAACAGCAATCTTTAAGTCTGACCACAAATTTTCTATTGGATTGAGGTCTGGGCTTTGACTAGGCCATTCCAACACATTTACATGTTTCCCCTTAAACCACTCAAGTGTTGCTTTAGCAGTGTGTTTGGGGTCATTGTCCTGCTGGAAGGTGAACCTCCGTCCTAGCCTCAAGTCACGCACAGAGTGGTACAGGTTTTGCTCAAGAATATCCCTGTATTTAGCACCATCCATCTTTCCCTCAACTTTGACCAATTTCCCTGTCCCGGCTGCTGAAAAACATCACCACAGCATGGTGCTACCACCACCATGTTTCATGGTGGGGATGGTGTTTTTTTGGGTGATGTGTTGTGTTTGCCCCAGACATAGCATTTTTTTTTGATGACTGAAAAGTAAAATTTTAGTCTCATCACACCAGAGCACCTTCTTCCATACATTTTGGGAGTCTCCCACATGCCTTTTCCCAAACTCAAAATGTGCCTTTTTTTATTTTTTGCTGAAAGTAATGTCTTTCTTCTGGCCACTCTGCCATAAAGCCCAACTCTATGGAGCTTACAGCTTATTGTCGTCCTATGTACAGATACTCCAGTCTCTACTGTGGAACTCTGCAGCTCCTCCAGGGTTACCTTAGGTCTCTGCACTGCCTCTCTGATTAATGCCCTTCTTGCCCGGTCCGTGAGTTTTGGTGGGCGGCCGTCTCTCTCTTGGCAGGTTTGCTGTTGTGCCATGTTCTTTACATTTGGTTATTATAGATTTGATGGTGTTCCTGGGGATCATCAAATATTTGGATATTTTTTTATAACCTAACACAGACTTTTACTTCTGAAAAACATTGTCCCTTACTTGTTTGGAGAGTTCCTGCATGGCAGTGTTTGGTTAGTGGTGCCTCCTCCTTAGGTGTTGCAGCCTCTGGGGCCTTTCACAAAAGGTGTGTATATGTAATGACAGATCATGTGACACCTAGATTGCACACAGGTGGACATCATTTCACTAATTATGTGACTTCTGAAGGTAATTGGTTGCACCAGAGCTTTTTATGGGCTTCATAACAAAGGGGGTGAATACTTACGCACATGCCAATTTTCTGTTTTCTAAAAAATAGTTTTATGTATATATTTTTCTCATTTCACTTGACCCCATTAGACTATTGTGTTCTGATCCATCACATAAAATTCAGATTAACAAAACATTGAATTTAAGGCGTGTGTGTGTGTGTATATATATATATATATATATATATATATATATATATATAATTATTTTACACTAAATAATGTAAGGATACTCTTATTTTACCACAACAGACATCTATTTACTTTTATGTACTTTATTTTATTAGGAAGTGCTTTAAAGGCTGTTTTTTTTATTTTTATTTATTTATTTTTTATTTTCTTCTGCCTATAGTCATAAAATCTTTAACTGTTTGGGTCTGTAGTTCATGGGTACACAGACTGTGAAAGGCAGTCTTTCAAATTAGCCTGTCAGTGACCTCTCAAGGCTTATGTGGTCACTGATTGGTTGCTATAAGACAGAGCAACCTCTGTACACTCTCTTCTTGAGCTGAGGAGGGGAGAACCATTTTGGAAGAAAAAAACTGAGCCTCTAAGCACTTAATAAAATTGAGCAGTGACTGACAGATGTACCTAGAGTGCTGTGGTCCAAAGGGTCACGGAGAATCTGACATGACTGAAGGCAAGGAAGCAACAGCAAAAAAAAAAAAACGTAAACAAACTAAAGGGATGTGTATTGTCACAATCTGCTACTGTAATTGGAATTGGTAAGAACCTAGTTCAAAGCTATCCAGCAGAATTGTGAGGTCTTTGTACACCTCTGATAGCAGAAGATGGACCAAAAACAGGAAACCGGCCCAGGAGATTGCTTCCACAGACCAGGATATCAGGACCACCATATAATCCCTTAGAATTATGATTAATTGACAGACTGACACCTTGTCTTTGTAAGTACAGATACCACTGTCATACCTTTTTATCAATTGTCACATTTTATACAATTTTCTGGCACACAGGATGGCCAATCACAGTAAGCCACATCCTTAGGTACATAGACGGACCAATTAACATAATAGGCTGCTCCTGCTTACTGGGATACCCTGTACATCTGATAAGCTCAGGTCTTAATCGCACCCTGGTGATTGTATTAACAATAACGATTTGCTGTAATCTTGAAGTGTGTGTGTGTACAAGGATTATCTATGGGACTATGGTCTTGGGTGTCTGGTCGATGCAATATCCTGCAACATATCTAATATGCTTTCCACAATTCCTAAAACATGAAACCTAATGTATAAACCAACAGGATGGACAATCACAATATACAGTATAATCATGTAATCATATTTTAACCATAAGCACTAAAATACATAACCATAATAATAAAAACAGGGTAACTCTGGCCAGTCAGGACCATGCCATAGTGTAAAACAGTCCAGTCAGCCCCTGGGCATGACACATAGATGTATATTCTATCCCTAGTAAAATCGAGAAACCTTCCATTTCCCATATTAAAAAATAAAAAAACACAAAACAAAGAGAAGTATTTAGTAAAAGTGCACTGTGGGCTTATTTGCATGCCCCTGCCTTGTTTCCCGCATTGCACTGAGAAGCAAATATGTGTATTTTTTTTTTTTCCTGTCTCACAGCACTTCTAATCCTTGTGGCCTTTACTTATTACATCGTTCTATGAATGTGTGTGTATTTATTATTATTATTATTATTATTATTATTATTATTTTATTTTTTCAGTTGAAAAACGTGATACTTTTTTAACAGATTGTCAAAAGGAGATGCTCAGATATCCAGCAGTGATTTTAGACTGGTAGTGTAAGGATGCATCTGTGATGATATAGTAATTATTTTACCAGCAGGCTCCGCTCTGTTATGAGGTCACAATGAATACGTTTCCTGCTATTGATACGCCCTTATCTCCCGCTCATAGGGGTTTTCTAACTTTATATTGTATCTTGCCAGCCTGTTTACATTCTTTGGAAGCGCAAACATATCTTTTATTGTTTGAGTAGACAGAGGAAATGCTAAGGATATTTATTATCTTGTAATTCCCTGTATAATAAAGAAGCAACAAGATAGCATTTAACGGGAAATGCATGTTTTGTCTCATATATTTAAAAAAATCCCTATTGTATCTATGTCCTGGGACTAGCCTTAGGCAACATAGGCCTCCATGTAAATAAGGTTCTCTAAGTTTGGGCACTGCCATAAATTGGCTGCCTGCTTCCCCCCCCCCCCCCCCTTTAACTTTTACACTACTGTAAATCTTTTACTCCCCCCCCCAGGTTAGGGCACACAGACAACAGCTGTAAATCCTGACTTTTTAAAAGCAACAGGTTTCTGTGGTGGGAGTAGACAAAACAACATTTACAGATAAGTCAGAGCTCTAGCAGCCAAAAGAAAATTTGAATATTATAATGATGAAAGTGCACTGTGTGTCTGATTGAAAGCTCAATAGCCGGGCCCTCCATCCTTTGCACTGTTTGAAATTGTTCTTGACTTGTACTTAGGCTGTGTGACTAGACACACTCTTATGTTGGCGCCTCCACCTTCCGTAAATGCGGCCCCTCGCTTCGCGACGGTCCGCATTTGCAAACCAAACTGCATCCCTTGCTTTGCGTGACGACAATTCGTAGTTTGACAACTATAATATGTGATTAAAAAGATGTGACAATTGTATTTATAGCTTCAGTAAATAAAGATGTGACTATTTTGTGTTAAAATATTATTTATTTATAGACCATGCATTAGAGCATTTGTTCCTAGGTGATGTGTATTAACCCCTTGAGTACTGAGTTGTGTGTAACCCTGGATTTTGTTTGATAAGATATGCTGAATCCTAACATCATATATATATATATATATATATATATATATATATATATATATATATATATATATATATATATATATATATATATATAAAAAAAATTTTTTTTTTTTTTTTTTATTACACCTATGTTGCTATCGGATTGTTAAATAAGTGTCAAATAATGTTGACATTTTCATCATTTTGTAGTTCCTTTTTTTTTTTTTTTTTTTTTTTTTGCTATAGGGTCACTATTTAAATTCTTCTGGGGGACTCGGCAGCAGTTTGAAAGCTACTTGCGAGTGGTATCCGTAAATCTTTCTTATTTGCAATTGATCAGTAAAATCTTATTAGCATAGTGTTTGCATGTCAAAGTTTAAGAGAGCAACTCGTAATTTTGTTATCAGTGCAAAACTTAGTGGGATTTATGCCTTTCTGTCGTGAAGTTCATTGGAAGAGTTCTCTTGCATTTGTTTTTAGGGATGGAGGATTAACATAGCTAGGCAGGATTTACTGTGCAGTTACGGAACTCGTAATTTGCTTTGTAGAAATTTACATCGGTCCCATAGTCGCTTGTCTTCTAGTGTGTAGTTAGAAATTCTCCATATAAACTCCCATTCTCTATATAGACATACTTCAGATTATGTCTGGGGGGGTTCCATTAGCCTTGGTTTAATCCCTTTTTTAAATATTATTTTTACTTGTGCATTTTGATTTTTCCTTATCCTGATTAGTGAATTTTTAAATAATTTTTGTTAAGTATTACTTTTTATATAAAAGTACAGACTGTTGACGAGATCCTTTCCTGAGACTGTCTGTCTTATTTTTTATTTTATTTTTTTAAACAGATTTGTATGTAACTTGGATCACGGATTCATATGTGGTAATACAGAGTAATAATACATTTATTAATACCCTGTACTGTAATAAGTTACAGAAAAGCCTTGTGAGCCCATTCTTAAGTACAGGTCATCTGTAAGTCCACTTTTCTTTGTTTTATTAGGTATCGTGTAAGATCTCAGAACTGGATGATGAGTAAACCATCTGGCCCATTTCACTTGAATGTGATATATATATATATATATATATATATATATATATATATATATATATATATATAATCTTTATCTGTAGAGATTTGTCAAGCCCCTCTTTAATGTAGTTAATATTACATTTTAAATGTATGCTGGAGGGCATCTGTCAGTCTTTTGTAAGCTATAAGCTAAATTATTAGGTCAACAACCTTCTCACAAAATATATAGCACAAGTTTGAAAACTTACACAGACAGCTGTTTTGATCTTAAACTGGAACTCCTCTGTGTGGGGGTTGGTACCTAACTCGTGCATAATCCATGCTATTCTAAGATTGAAATCTATGTTTATATAGCAGACCTATGCTAAAATGAACAATGGATAAAGTTGTATTGGATTAAAGAGTGAAAATGTATTGTGTACTCCTTTTTCATGTCTCTGTATGGTTTCCCAGAGTGGAATTCTGAGCAGGAAATAAGATTTTTGTTTTTTTTATGATTATATTTAGAAGTGAATGTGAACACAAATGTACTATTTATTATTAGTGTTGTGCAACTATATCGTTCAATGTGATGTACACTGAATAAATGAGTATGTGCTTGTTCTTTAATCTCACAGATAGAAATCCAATGTCATATTATAAATAACATGAAAATAGACAATTGTGTTTGTTTTTTGATGTTTCAAAATAAAAGATTATCTTAATATTCATTGGTTATTTTATAACTCGTACATTATTTCCCTCCTATATAAGCATCTACTACTGCAGATTTTAATTTGCACTTTTATGTAAAATCCCAGAGAGGTTACTAATGTTTTTGCTTTCTCAAAAATGCAATTTTCTGTGTAATTTTGGGAGATTTTGTGTTCGTTATTTTATGTAGCTAAATGGTGAATAGCCACAAGAACAGAGGATAAAGTAATCAAAAAAACATTCAGCTCCTGTCATGTGGGTGAGATTGCAGACAAAAAAAGCTACAACATGTGGAGTTATTCTAAAAGAATCACACTTTACCTTTATTATCCTAATCCGTTTCTCATTTTTCAGTTTGTTACATCTCCAGTTTTTTAGTATATCATGAATACAGATTTTAGAACTATACAAATTAAGACATATTTTTTTTTATCAACTGTACTGACTCAATAATTAAAGGGCCACTGTAGTGCATTTCCAAGTGCAGTGCATATGTTGGGCATGACTATTTAATAATAAAAAAAAAAAGTAAGAAATATATATATTTTTTAATTTATCAGTTTTCTCCTTAAGGACGGCTTCTTATCTTTTATTAGTGGGTGTGGCCATGTCTGCTTGGAAGCTGGACTAAAAAAAACAATCTGACCAGACACACTCTGGGCCAGACTGAGCATGCTCAGTAAAGTGGGCAGCGCTATAATGACGCATGCACTGACACTATGAGGGATTTGCAAGCAGGTTCCAATACATCTAATTATGTAAAGGGGGGCATCTCATAATCCAGCCTGCTTCCAAGCTCCATGATTCAGTCCCAAAGCAAAGCTGGCCTCAAACCAAGGGAGGTAGTTCTAAAATAGACAGAGGTCCTCACTCGTGCATAAGAAATTCCTTGCTAAACAGATTCTGAGACCTGTAGGGAAGTGCATTTTGGGAACTTCTTCTCAGTTCCCGTATTCTCTCAGATACAGAAGCTTTGTGGGGAGTCAGATAAGCAGTAAATAAGTGCCAATTGTAAGCACAGCCTGGTGAACCTTGAGAATTTAGCTAGCCTCCCTGAAACTCTCTAAGTCTCCCGGTCTATCCCAATACATGTAATACTGAAAAATATCTTCACTGGGTAAATATACATTAAAGGCCATTCTAGTTTATGGTAAACTTCAAATTTTGAATTATGAAACCAACTAAAAACATAAGTACCTCCTGTAAACCCATAAGTATTAGAGACATTTTTAAATGTAGCTGATTGCTGTG
The DNA here is from genome assembly GCA_027410445.1 of Discoglossus pictus. Taxonomy (NCBI): domain Eukaryota; kingdom Metazoa; phylum Chordata; class Amphibia; order Anura; family Alytidae; genus Discoglossus; species Discoglossus pictus. Next base: position 73,567,581 of record CM050163.1, read on the forward strand.
GACATTTTCATCTTTTCTCTGCTAGTCTTCTGTATATTGAGGGGGAGGATTATCCTACTGGGAATACTCTTTGTCCTACTGTCAAGTCACTATTTGCAGTGGTAGTCTTTCTACAGAACTGAACAGAGATGTTCTCTAAATGCAGAGTTGTTTCTATTCCTGTTGTGAACAAAGCTACTATTTAAAGACACATTGATTACAGTAGTTTAAAAGAAAAATTATACCTAATTTAAACTTGATAATGTTCAAACCTCTTCTTTTTTTTTTTTTATACCGTTGTGGTTTTTCATGAACACATCCAATAAATATGACCCATCAGTTGCCCTCAAAGTGTGTTTAATAATTAATTAAAAATACCTTTGCTCCTACCTGGGAGCTCTTCTAATCTTTAGATTGTAAGTCTGTGAGTTTTCAATCTTGCAAGGTGCTTTGGGGAAGCCCTATGAATACTGGATTCTAAGCCCCAAGACGGGGCCCTCCATTTCTTGCAATGTGTCAATATTGTTTTACTTTGAATCCATGTATAGCGCTGCGGAATAAGTTGGAGCGCTACAAATAAACGTTAATATTGTTTCAGGGATTTTCTCCTACAGAATCCCCAGGAGAAAAAAGCACTGTGGGAAAATTACCAAATAATGGTAAATGTTTTGCATGCCAGAGTTCAGTTGGCGTCTTTGATATTTTAGAGTTCCCAGGTCTCCCCACTGCATGTGTTACTGAGAATATTCTCACACACAGTACATACATTTCAAATTTAAATGTTGTGTTATTACAAATATCCCATGTTTAAAATGAACAAGTGTGAAATAAATCCCAAAATATCAAAATTATTAATTATACTATATACTTAAGGATGCAGTTTATTTTTGAGGTCTCAGAAGGGGAAAATGATAAATATAACAAAGTGGTAGAGATTCAGAAGAAAGAGGCTGGAGTCCAGAATTGACTAACCTTGCAGCAGGTTTGAAGAACCGATTATCTAAAAAAATCAATTTAATGAAAACTTGCATTTGACCCTTTTTTAGCGACTTCAGCAGATCTGCTCCTATTACTATTGGGTATGCATGGAGTGTGAGAGAAACTACTTAGGAGGCTGTCCTGATAGGAGTCCTTCCATGCAGTGGACACAGGAGGCAGTGTAGAGGACATTTTAGGATGGTGGGTGGTTCTTCTCCTATCCCCTGAACCCCTAATAGAAGATGGCGAGAATCAGCTGTGCAAGTCTTATTTTCGCTAAAGTTAAAACCTAACCCTTTTTTTTTTTTTTTTTTTTTTTTTTTTTCTTTTTTTCTTTTTTTTTTTTTCATAAACAGAATTTATTCTTAAACCAATGACAATGAACCTTTTAAGGGTTAACAACTGTTAAGAAACCCCATACTTACAGCAATATGGATTTTGGCCAGCATTGCTAAAAAGTCCATATTAATTAAAACTTAATTTGTGTTTTGTGCAAGTCCCAGATATCTATTAGCCTTTGATTTTATTATTATTTTTTTAATTTGTATTAAGCTATTATTGTCTGCACACACAGACCACTGAGAAATGTTATCATTGGCTGAATTCCAGACATAAAAAAAAAATATATTCAAATAAAACAATTAGGCCACATATAGTAAAGAACAAAATGTGCTTTTTCCGTTATTAAAGAGGGCCATATTATTCAGGTTTTTGAATTTCAGTTAAAATATATATATATATATTTTTTTTCCATATCTTTTTTAAAGAATGTAACAAACAAATCAGTTATGTAAGCCATAAGTATTAAAAAAAAAAAAACATTTTGAATAAAAATCTAAGAAATCTGTGCCCTGTTTCTGGCCTGTACCATGATAGGGAGGATTATCCAACTGTGTGAATTGCTCTGCCATTTTATTTCTATTGTCAAGTGGAAATACAAAGTGCCAGGTTTTTAATAGAACTGATATAGACATTTTGTATAAATCCAAGGTTCCTTCAATGTATTTGCTGTCTGTTATACTGTTGAGAACAAAGGTAAAATGTGTGTTCCAATGTTGTAGATCTTTCCTAACAAACAACTGGACTTTTTTTCTTGGGTAAATTCTGTATACAGAAAATATTTTGCTTAAGGCATACAAGGAACAGTAATACTGATTGTGCTCAACATTTTATTTAGATACATGAATACAAGAACAATGTTCTATGTATGTGTGTATAATATATATATATATATATATATATATATATATATAAAAATACACACACTAGCGAATTGCCCGTCTAAAAATGACGGCAATAGAATTGTAAGTCAAGGAATGGTGTTTGGCACAGACTTTTTTTTTTTTTTTTTTTTTTTTATGGTGGTCTGAGATCTCGGCGGTCATTGTAAGGTCGGCGCTGATCTGCTTTTTGCGCTTATTGCAAGGCTTTCCCCTGGTGTAGGTTCTGTGCTATGAGCAGCGTGGTGCTCGTGAGGCGCGCAGTGAATGTCTTTTGCGTTTATTGCGATAGTTGTTTTTGAAATGAAATGAGTATTAAAATAATAAATGAATATACTTTTACCTATTTGTAAGTAATACATGCAAAAAGCATTGTTCTGAAGAGCTGACAATCTGTTTTCATGTTACTGTAAGTTTGCACTGTTGTGGAGCTGAGGTGTAAGTGTGAGCAATGTGTGTAGTGTAAATAGGCTGTGTGAGCGAGGGGAAGCTGTTAGTGTAGCTGGGTACTTCCGCATTCTGTAAGTTAATGCTGTAAAATGGCGGTGAATGTGTATGGAAGGCGGGTTTGTATGATGAAGCGTCCTTGCTAATGGTGTATGTTGTAGGTTGTATGGGTTTTTGTAAAAGCCGTATTTGCTTTGTGTAATTTTAGGGGTCGTGTAGCCTCGTTTTTTTTTTCGCCGGCCATTTTTTCTCTCGCTTAGGAGATTTTCGAGTGGCTAAACTTTGTAAATCGGACGGAATTCGAGGTTTAAGCTGTGTTGCGGAGGTCCTGGCTGTCCCCCCTTGGTGTGGGTAAGGTTTTCATTATATTTTTGTGTTTTATTAAAGTTTGGCTCTGTGCGCGGGTTGTCCGTTTTTTAAGGTTGTATTTTTGCGAGTCCGTAATGGATTTTTTCTAAGTCCCGCGGGTCGTAATTATTTTTGTGCAAGTCCGCAATTCATTTTGTTGCAAGTCCCGCGGCTGGTCTATTTTTGTGTAAGTTCGTAGTTAGTCATTGAGTGTTTGTTTTTTTTCCAACTCCCGCTTGTGTGGTGGTTTGTAACCAGTTGTGAGCCGCTGTTGAGCCTCCACCTCCGCAAATGCGGACCCTTGCTTCGCGAGGGTCCTCATTTACGGGCCGAAAGTCATAGGGGGTCGTAGGGATGAGTGCCTACAGGGCTCATCTCCACCAGCGCAAGGAGTGCCTTTGGTGCTCCTTGCCAGCAACTGTGGCCCTTGCTTCGCGAGCCTGCAAGCGGTCGCAACAACCCGCATGCTGACATACAGTGGATATAAAAAGTCCTCACACCACTGTTAAAATGTCAGGTTTCTGTGCTGTAAAAAAAATGAGACAAAGATAAGTAATTTCAGAACTTTTTCCACCTTTAATGGGACCTATAAACTGTACAACTCTTTTAGGTGGAGGAAAGAAAAAATATAAAAATAAAATAATGTGGTTGCATAAGTCTGCACACCCTCTTATAACTGGGGATGTAGTTATGTTCAGAATTAAGCAATCATATTCCAAATCACGTTAAATAGGAGTCAGCATACACCTGCCATCATTTAAAGTGCCTCTGATTAACCCAAAATAAAGTTCAGCTGTCTAGTTGGTCTTTCCTGAAATTTTCTTAGTCGCCTCCCACAGCAAAAGCCATGGTCCACAGAGAGCTTCCAAAGCATCAGAGGGATCTCATTGTTAAAAGGTATCAGTCAGGAGAAGGATACAAAATAATTTCCAAGGCATTAGATATACCAGGGAACACAGTGAAGACAGTCCTCATCACAAGGAGAAAATATGGCACAACAGTGACATTACCAAGAACTGGAGCTCCCTCCAAAATTGATGAGAAGAAAACTGGTCTGGGAGGCTACCAAGAAGCCTACAGCAACATTAAAGGAGCTGCAGGAATATCTGGCAAGTACTGGCTGTGTGGTACAGGTGACAACAATCTCCTGTATTCTTCATATGTCTGGGCTATGGGGTAGAGGGGCAAGACGAAAGCCTTTTCTTACGAGGAAAAACATCCAAGCCAGGCTACATTTTGCAAAAACACATCTGAAGTCTCCCAAAAGCATGTGGTAAAAGGTGTTATGGTCTGATGAAACCAAGGTTGAACTTTTTGGCCATAATTCCAAAAGATATGTTTGGCGCAAAAACAACACGGCACATCACCAAAAGAACACCATACCCACAGTGAAGTATGGTGGTGGCAGCATCATGCTTTGGCGCTGTTTTTCTTTAGCTGGAACTGGGGCCTTAGTTAAGATAGAGGGAATTACGAACAGTTCCAAATACCAGTCAATATTGGCACAAAACCTTCAGGCTTCTGCTAGAAAGCTGAACATGAAGAGGAACTTCATCTTTCAGCATGACAACGACCCAAAGCATACATCCAAATCAACAAAGGAATGGCTTCACCAGAAGAAGATTAAAGTTTTGGAATGGCCCAGCCAGAGCCCAGACCTGAATCCGATTGAAAATCTGTGGGGTGATCTGAAGAGGGCTGTGCACAGGAGATGCCCTCGCAATCTGACAGATTTGGCGTGTTTTTGCAAAGAAGAGTGGGCAAATCTTGCCAGGTCAAAATGTGCCATGCCGATAGACATACCCAAAAAGACTGAGTGCTGTAATAAAATCAAAAGGTGCTTCAACAAAGTATTAGTTTAAGGGTGTGCATACTTATGCAACCATATTATTTTATTTTTATATTTTTTCTTGCCTCTACCTAAAAGATTTCAGTTTGTTTTTCAATTGAGTTGTACAGTTTATAGGTCACATTAAAAGGTGGAAAAAGTTCTGAAAGGATTTATCTTGGTCTAATTTTTTTTTTTTACAGCATAGAAACCTGACATTTTAACAGGGTTGTGTAGATATATAATTAGTGTGTATGGTAGGTAAAAGAAGGAACACTCCGCACGTAGCACTAATACAAAAAAATGCTTCCTACTTTAAGTTGCTACAGTCCCTTTTTTATATATATTTTTTTTAATATTTGAAACTTAAAATATTCACTAATACTTATTTTAATTCTGCAGTAACGTGTACTTGTATACTATTTCTCTATTTGAAAGTAGTCTCTTAAATAATGTGCTTACGTTTTTGTTCCTTTTTAATAACAAAACATTGTTCCTCAATAGTGTTTATTCACTTATAATTTAGTGTCTTTAATTACTACTTTCATATTACTGTATTACCTACCCTGAGGATATGAGCTACGTTTGTGTATGTTCTGCTGTAAAAACGTAAACCTCTCAGTGTATGCTTCAGAATACCTTGGTAAATTGATGGAGAAGTTGGTTTGTTAACTTCACACTTAGTGGTTATGCCAAATTTTTATTTTAATATTTTTTTATTTTTTTTTGTAGCAACAAATGCCAAGCTTACTTTTTTTGAGCTTTCTGTAATGGTGCCCATAGTTTACCAAAACTCTAAGGACTTGCACCAAGTTGTATTGGCCTCGCGATAAGCGCAGCCAATGCAATAAGCTTTATTGTTGAGTTTAGGAATGTGACTGGCATTTTTTTGTCAGTAATGATCCCTATGTTATTTTTAGCAATACTATGGGGCACCTTATAGATCCCCATGGTATAGGGGTTAATTTAGTGACACCATGGGGATCCTGAAGGACCTTTATGGTATAGGAGTTATATTTTCATAACATGGGGGCCCATAATAACCCGCCATGGTCGTATTTTAGCATACCATGTGGATCCATATGGACCACCTTGGTGCAGGGTTTAAATTTAGCTGTCATGAAAGTCCACAGGGACAGCGTGTTTTAGTTACCCCATTGGGGGTCTACATGGGATCTTGATAGGCCCAGTGGGACTAGTGGAGATCCCTGAATAACAGTGGGTTTAAAGGTGAATCGCTGGGATTTCCTAGGTACCACAGTGTTTGTGGGCAACGGTGGTTAACGCAGGATCATAGGAGTAAATGGGGTTCAACTTGGCAAGGGCTCTTGGGCAGGCCCTCCAGTCACTAGCTCTGCCACTGCTTCAAGCTTGTAAAACGTCTTGTGTCATTTTATATATAATAATGATACTTGAGATAAGAAGAAAGAGATCCATGCACATACTAGTATACTCCGTTAATTACTTGTGTAAGAGGCACTGCATGTTATAGTGTCTTGGGAACCCTGCCTGTAATGTACTAAGACACACAATGAAAGGTTGAGAACAAGAGCACCAAACTGTGATTACTGTAGAAGGCCGGCTGGTCTATTCCTATACTTCATTGTAACTTCTTGGCAACATATAACCAAAAGCTAATCTAAATAATACTTGTATTGTTACCCACACCCACATGTGCCCAGTACTATGTACACTGATCCATGGTTATCGCTCGTCTCCTTTTCAGTCTGCTATATAACTAGGAGGGGTTTTAAAATGACAGCAAAGATCACAATTATTGAATACATATAAATATGTATAACTAGAGAATTGCACGTCAAAAAATGACGGCAATGAAATTGTAAGGTAGCTAATGCTGTTTGGTGTATAATAATGAAATATATAATACATTAATAAATTAATATACTTTACCTATTTTGAAGCATTGTGTTGAAGAGCTGCAATCTGTTTTGATGTTGCTGCAGCATTAGTGGTGTGGAGCTGCTGTGTAAGCGTGGTGAACGTGTGCAGTGTAATAGTGTGCGTGCGCGAGACCAAACAACTGTTAGCGCCTTAGCGGAATATCCGTAGGTCTTTTGTGGTGTTTTGCTAGTTTCTTGTGGTGTTTTGCGTGTTTAGAGTGCTGGAGCCTCGTTTTCGTTTTGTTCGGTGGCCATTTTTTCACTCGCTTAGAGAATTTTTTTTAGTGTCTAAACTCTTTTATTTTGAGTTAAATGAAGGTGTAAGTTGCTTTTTTGAGGTCCTGGATGCTCCCTCTTGCTGTAGGTAAGCTTTTTATGTATGTGTCGTGTGTATTTATTGTGTATTTGTTTTTTTTCATGTTCGTAAGTTGCAGCCGATTTTTGCGAGGTCGTAATGAGTGGTAACGTGTCTCGTTTGTTTGCGTTGCGACGTAAAGTTTGCGAGGGTCGCAGTTGGTGTGTCGTGTTTGTGTTGCGACGTAAAGTTTGCGAGGGTCGCAGTTGCTGGCAAGGAGCACCTTCGGCGCTCCATGCCAGCAACTGAGGCCCTCGCTATGCGAGCCCGCAAGCGTTGGTAACAACTCGTAAGGGCATTAAAACCTGGCTATTTTTTTGTAGTAAGTTTCCCTGTAACATATATTTGGAATTGGTTTTGCTGCTCCTGTATCTTAACGTGCCACCCAGAGTACTTATATGGGTGGGGAGAGAAATCCAACTACCAGATAACAGTGCAGATATTTATTTAGGCTCCCACAGAGACAAGCAGAATGTAATCCTAATTGGCACATCAAAGCAGCTAATTAATATGAGTCTCTCATTTGCATATACAGGCAGCAACAATAACATGCAACCTCCCAGGACTGATTCACTTTAGAAAATAATTGAATAAAAAAAAAAAAAGTGCAGTCAGTTTTTCACACTCTTTATGAATAACCTAACAAAACTACTTTTATTTTTGGATGACGGAGACTCTTGAACTCCCCTTTATCTGTCTCCATTCATTCTCACAGTGATTGGTGGTGATGATTTTTTTTCTTTTTCTTTTTGTAATGCTCAGTTGAATAAGAAAGTCACAACCTTTTTAATAGCTAAAGACTCATAATTCTAATCAATAGTAACTGGGCATGCTCTTCTTTTTATTTCCCCTCACTATAATGATTTAATCATTGGCTCTAGATAGATGGAGGGAGGTCATATAGATAATTTATTCTTAAAAATACCCAACATTTTAGGTCCATAATCTAACACTTCCTCAAAACATATGAAATCACCACAAGTAGCATTTTAATTGTGTACCTCCTTTTTTATTTCTGCAATAACTGGTATGTGTGCTGAGTAACCGATGGTATGCAAGAAAGTAATGCCTGTGTCGGTGTGACCTCCTGAGTCATGTGTAACACTTTCACCCTCCGTCTGTGTAATTGTGAGCGGGCGGCTCTGCTGTGGAAACTTGCTGGTTCAACTGTTTTCTCCTCCCAGCTCTGACTGGGATGTCTTAACCACAATGATCTCATATTGGCTGCAGGCTCTGGGCAGAGAGCGTTCAGTACAGGATGAGGGGAATACAGGATCTTACAGGAACAAAACACATTGGCAACATGGACCCCAGAGTGCTGGTGGGACAGCAGGAGCCAGCGTGTGTGTGCGTATAATGTAGATGCATTAATCCTGTACTGATAGGACCTGTAACATGTCACCATTGTTTAGCTGGGTGGCTAAGGTAAGTGTCTCCATTCATTTATTGTATGTCTGTACTCAAGTATTAAATGTCACTTGCGCATAAAGTGGGATTTGGAATCCTAATGAAAACTTGTACTTTTTGTATTATTAAAAAAAAAAAAAGTCTGCTGTCGACAAATTGCAGGTCTGTCAGACTATTAAATTGCGGAAGCAAATATTCAAATGGGGTAAAACCACAGCCACCTATGTGTTTTTTTTTTATTTTTTATATAGCCTGTTCATCAACCCTACATGTATGAACATGTAGCTATGTCACCATGTGTTGCTTTTTGCTACAAGCAGCACACCTGAAACATTTCAGTAAGCTAAAATAAAATGTAGATCTATTTTAATGTGCAGATAGATATATAATTGTTGCACACTGTTTTCGGATATATCCTGTTACTAGCGAACTGCCAATCAAAAAAAATAAAAATGTAAGCCATGGCAATGCTGTTTGACAGACATTGTAAAGCTTTTTCTACTCTGAGGACCTTCGGCGTTCATTGCGAGCCTTGCGCTGAGCGCCTTCGTTTACTTTTGTTCCTATGAGCGGCTTGTGCTCTCCTGACAGACATGACATATATGTCAATTTTTTTTTTTTGTGTAAAATTATTACTCCCTACACCCCTTGCCAACCCTAACCCCCTACACCAGTTACCGGCCCTAACACTAAACCTAACCCAAAAACTCCTAACCACTTACCGGCTACATCAGGACGTCGGCGGTGCGCTTCCTGTGAGTGCACATAACAGGATAGGTCCCTGTTTTCTAAGCAAAAAGAAGGGAGAGGTAGTTTAGGGAATTTCTTTAATCTAAAGAACAAAAATGTGCAGTTGCGTGTGTATAAATGACAGAAATGAAATAGACATATGTGAGAGATGCTAACCACTATCGAACAGTGAGCCACAGTAGGATGGTTGCCTCACAGAAGAAACCTCCTGAAGTATTAGTATGTCCCCTCTTGTGTGTGTATATGTGTGTGTATATATATGTGTGTGTGTATGTGTATATATATATATATATATATATATATATATATATATATATACACAGTGGAACTTCTATATTCATCAGAATGCTTCTGTGTGTGTGTGTGTGTGTGTACAATTAGTGCATTTTGTTACCCACATGTAATGAAAGTAAAAATGATTTATTTATATACTATCGACTTTCCTGTCAAAAATGACGGGGCAATAAAATTGTAAGGCAGGTAATGCTGTGACAAATTTTTTTTTTTTTTTTGTGGTCTGAGATCCTTTGGCGCTCATTGTGAGCGCCTTCGGCGAGGCTCTTGGTTGTTGTGTTTTTTTTTAACAGAGTTGCTTTTGCTCTAAGGTCGGTGCTAAGCTTGCAAAGAGTGGTGACGATTTGTAGTTTGACAACGATTATATGTGATATCCCCAATAGTGTTCTTTTTATAGGGGCATGAATAGGTTTTATGCTTCCATAGGCCCGTTCAAATTTGGGCTTCTCCACTACCCCGTCGCTACTCTTCGTGTCCTGTCACTATGTTTACCACACAACTAGATAGAAAATCATAAGTGTATATACTTATATAGTAAGCCAGAAAGTGCCAGGTACATATATACAGAATGTTGACAGAAATGTTTATCTGTAGAGCATTTTTGATGGTATTGCATCAGCAACTTTAGGAAACCTGCTTTCCCTGGAAAATGTGGTGGCCTAGGCCTGGGCCTTTGTAGGCCTAGCCTAGAACACGCCCAAGCTTTTTTTTTTTTTTTTTTTTTCACCATTGACAACTTATGAGTGACACATTGTCTCCTAGCCCTTTTCTTTAGGGGCAACTACAGTTTATCAGAAATGTGCATTTTGCTACATTGGGAGCAGAATAAACTCCAGGAACAAAGTAATATGGCCTACAGTGTAACAGAATACTAGAGAAGAGTGGGATTAATTTGCATGAATCACTGTGTGGAGGATATGGCCAGGCTATGGCAATTTTAAAATTTGGCATCAGCCAAGGTGTTCATGTTGGGTAAACATTATTGGCAAGTGTGTTGAATTGATATTTGGCTGAATAGCAACCGTCAACCAAAGGGTTTATCAAAATCTCATGGCTTCATAACATTTTACTTCTTGCTCCTTAAGATTTTGGGAAATTCTACATCCATATACATGTCCAATTCCTGGTTTGCTAATACACCCTGACTCATTAATTGGCAGGCACCTATACTTGAAATCATTTTGTCAATCCCAGATGTAGTTGGAGAGCATGGCTTCTACAAAGAGTTGTCTGCTTGGCTGTCTACACATTTTAATGGTTGTAACGTTGGACGTGGCTGTGACCTGCTTTTTTGCCACACTTATTTTGGACTTGTTTGCTATCCCAGGACTAATGGATTTGTACCAAATCTCCTTCTAAGGTTGACTTCTTTAGCATGGCTATATTTAACAATTTTATTTTCCAGTGAGGGGTGAGCTTCTGTGAAATGTTTCCAGATTTGTGTGTATCAAAAGGAAAGACGTATGTAAACTACTTCAATGCCAGTGCTGCTAATGCTGGCTTTTCATGTCTTGTGATCTCCAATATAGCTGAGAACAAGTGTCCTTGAGAAGCAAAGACTTTGGTAGTGAGAGATGTACTTTCGTATAATTCTTTATTCTGTCTTTAGTAAAATTAGTCTTGGACCAAGAAATGTAATTATACTTCTGATGCATTACAATAGTGTGACCTAGCACTATATCCGACATATGTTTGTACCTCCTAATATATTTAAATATATGGTGCTAAAAACTGGAAACATTTAGGTAATTAACTAACTAGTATCATTTTCTAAACCTATATTTCTAGGTACCCAAGAAAGTATTCTTTATGGATTAGGAAGATGCAATCGTTCAGTCAGGCAGAATGCTAATTTCTTTTTTATGTTCATGAAAAAAAATGTGTTGTACGACTTTTTGAGGAAGTTTTGTAGGGTGATTATGTTGATTTTTGTTGTATTGGCTTATACCATGGCTAGGCCTGGTCAATACTTGGATGGGAGACCACCTTGGAATACCAGGAGATGTATGCAAACCCACTGGAGAAGGAACTGGCAGCCCACTCCGGTATCTGCCATGAATACCAAGTGGATCAGCATGACCATGGCCTGTGCTCGTTATGCCAGTACTAATGTTGGCTTGACAAAAGACTTCCTAATTTGAATTAAAAATGTAATTGGTCAGCGCAAGAGGAGTAAACTGTTACCCTGCAGCTAAATCATAAACTTTAACTCTAAATGATGATAATTCTATTCATCAACATATGTCAGGTTGTAGAATATTTAACCCCTTCTCATTTAAAAGGACACAAAAAAGGTTTCACTGTTAAATATAATATATATATATATATTTTTTTTTTTGAAGATTGAGAATTTAAAAATTAAAAGTACACAATAGTACATGTGGTCTGCAAACTCTTACATTTGTATTATTTTAATATATTCTTTAGTATATTAGAAATATATACTAGCAGCAAATATATACAAGCATGCTAGCAGCAAGTGACCAGTTCCTCATTTTTCTTTAAATGCATATTTGTGATGGTAACATCCTAAAAAAAAAAAAAAAAAAAAAAAAAAAAAATCGTGTATACAGAAATTGAGATGGAGGGAACAACTGTACTATTAAAATATATTTTCTCTGAACATTTTCTTTGTTCCTTATTTTTCATTTATTTTAATGCATTAAAGAAATTGTTGACTTTAGTTTTCCTCAATGAATATATCTAGAGAAAAATATTTACTTGGTGGTCTTTTTTTTTATTTCAGAGTGTTGTGTTCACTTCCAAGCAGGCTATATAAACACTTCATAGGTCAGTTTACTGTAGTGTTATACAAATTTAGATGTCTATATAAATTCTATATGTGTTGTACGATATTGTTTAGATATACACACAGTGTGTGGATGTAAAAGTTCATACTGTAGATTATGTTCCCCTTTTATGGTGATTGTTGAACGTAAATTTGTGTTTGCATATAAACTTTAGTTTGCATGTCTGTGCTTTTTTTTTTTTTTTTACAGCAGAAGTTGGTTTTATTTACATATAGCCCTTTTCAAGTCTTTACTGTTTTTTAATGGAAAATAAATCCAGTTGTTGGTGTACACATAACATGATGACACGGGTTCAAAGGCCTCTGCCTAATACGCACAGTTTTTATCTCTGTAACGTGGCTGTAACTTAATTACTATGACTAATACTTTAGTCATTCAATCTACCTAAAAGTTCAATTGTCAATTTGGATTACTTCATTATGACTTCATTTACGGTCACTACATAGGAGTGGAATACAAAAGCTATCTAGATTTATATTTTATATACAACTATTAGTAGATGAAAATGAAACCGCAAGGTATATGAAATTACATTAAAAACTACCGTAATCTGGATACAAATTTCATCACAACATTGATCATGCGTGTAGAGTTGCAGTACTACCTTACTTTAATATAGCGGAGTTGTTTGGTATATGTTTGTGACCATGGGCACATGTTATGTCATGATTTTGGTACTCCTGAATAACTAGTTGCCACCAAAACCCCCACTCTACCCATAGACAGCACTGTTTCAGTTTATTTGTTCTTAGCAGTTTAGCTGACTCGTGTCAATGTTTCAATTTATTTGTTGTCACATACTAATGGCAAGCATATGCTATTAAAAGAAAATGTTTTAAATTAATTACAATGTGGATTTTGTTGCCAAGTCAAACTTTTAAAATAAACAGATTTTCTGACCTGTGTACCTGGTACTGTCTGACTTACTGTTCACTTACATAAACACCTAAATGTATGATATAGGAAGAGGAAAGGAGCAGTCAATCTGTTGTTGGGAGCGCACATGAGCGAGTCTAGCATAAAACCTAAGTATGCCCCTGCACAGGGGTATTATCTTACTTACTGTACTTTGTATGGTGGAGGCTTCTCTCACTCTTCCGTCACCATAAGATCATTGAACAGGTGGCAAACTATTCAAATTCTCTGTTTTCTAGTCCCATTTAAAAAGTGTCATACAGTCCTTAGCCTGATATCATGTTGTATATTTCACAATATATTATCTGAGGAGGAAAATCAGCTACTCAACCATCCTTGTTGTTCACACAGGCATATACTGAAGCTCTGGAGTCTGTCAAGCCCAACATAGAAGATTAGTGGGCAACATGTAGCCTAGTTAAGTGGCTTTCAACCTTTTATCATCTTTGGACTAAATGGTTATAGTCGCATGCTGATGAAGTCCACCTTTTTGAGATTAAGAACATTTTAACATGGTAATAATACTCCATGTGGCAGACTTAATTTCCTGTCGAGTACATAGTTAACTCTTAAAAATGTCTAGCAATCTGTGTATAACAAGGACGAATGGTAGTTGTATGTTTAAAATATTAGACTCTCCTCATCTGTGGTTTTTTTTTTTTTTTTTTTTCTCTTGAGGACCTACAGATAATTTCTCAGCTATTGAGAAACACTAGAGTTGGGGATGCTCTTAAAAGAAACATTGAATCCATAAGAAACAACTCCTCTTTAACTTAATAAAATACATCTTCCTGGGGGAACCTGACAACATATAAATCATACATGTAATAACCACATTGGTTGACTCAGACTACTTCCTCTCGATATTGTTTCTCCAGTGCTTCTCTTCCTGTTTTTTATATTTGAAAGCCTTCAAACCATATTACATTTGTTACTCTATCTGTTAATTTGTCTTTGTAGTCACTATCACACATATATGTACAGTAATACAGAATGTCTGCATTTTATAAATATTTAATATGAATTCCTTGAGACTGCAATTAGATTGAATACCATTTTTTATTCCCAGAATTGTTTAGTATTTTCAAATTAGGAAAATAGTATTTCATGTCCTCAAGCAAAAAGCTACATGGCTATGAATGGTCAACATGATATAATAACAATATATATATATTTGTAACTTATGCTATAAGTTGAATGCATTACACGCTCACCTGGCACCCACCGGACTGCTTACCAAGGAAGTGCAGAATTACTTGTCATCCGGCTCCACTATATCTGGGGTTTCTCTCTGTCCTTGCATCTTATCCTCTCTTACTGTATGCAAAATGAGTGTTAATGATTAAAAAGGAACTGCCTGTGTATGAAAGCGTAAAGTTATAAATTAAAAATATATGTAAAAGTTCCCTAGTGCTGTACAGGGGTTTAATATAAGGAAAACAAGGAAAATACAATGTTTAAAAATGGGGGCCCCGTACCTTTTGACATGTGTTTGAGTTTAAAATCTTATATACGTGGTGCTTTTTTTTTCCAAAACTCACAAATAAACAATCTAAAAGAAATTATTGAAACAAAATGGAGAAATGATTTAAAGGAAGAAACAAGAGCTTGTCAAGTAATTGAAAAGAGAATAGAGGGGTAATTTAGTGATTATGTTTGTGGGTTTGTCAGCTGTGAGAAAAGGAGGCGATTAGTACTAAATCTGGACTATTAATTGACAAATCATAGGTGGGTGGACATGTCACATTAGTTCAGGGGCAGAAGAATGGTGGCATGGGAGGATCTAGGTCTAGAGGAAGAGAAAACCAGATAAATGGAATTGGCAAAATGGCAATTGGAGCATGAGATACTGCTGAGTGGATGATATGAGGCCCAGTGGCACTTGCAGAGTCTCTTGTCGAAGTGACAGCATCAGTCCTGATATATGCATCCTGATATATGCATAGGTTGGCACAACTTCATCGCGCCTGACTAATGTGCGCCGACTCATGCGCTCTGGACAAAAGAGATCCCTTGACATAGAGGAGCCATATACATAGATCTACCAGGGCAACAGCTGGCACAGTCACAGAATATATAAGGAGACAGGGGGAGAGCTGTATATACCTTGACACATTGACGTCGGGCACTGCGTGGGAGGGATGCGAGAGATGCGCACCTTTTTCACAGGAACGCTTTTGTCTGGAGCTTGTGCGTCGCCGCGCGGTGAAGTCGGGGTGCCGTAGGTTTGAGACAACTATGGGTGTTGTAGTGCATAAAATAATTGGCTGTTTTTGTTACCCCTTCTAGGTCCCCCTTCTCTCCCATTCACTTAATCTCTTGACATTCATACACTATTCTGAAATCTCTCTGCAGTTTCTGCTAGACCTTCTTATCTATTCTAAAGTTCTGCACCACCCTCCCAAAAATCCTGCAAACTGTATTCATATTGTGCATCATTTTATTTCCAAGCCATTGCTGCCTCTCTAACAGTGTGGGGTTTGATTTTATTACTTTAGGGAAGACTGTCGGCTTCTTACAAGTGTTTCTTTTTTTTATTTTTGTGACCTCATAAAACATGTTTGAAAGGCTGAACATGGCATGACTGAAGCTTAACTGCTTGTGGGATAATCTGAATATAAATAACTCCATTGTGTCCTTCTTTACACAAAGTACCTGATGTTTATGGCTATTTATAAGGGCCACTGATGTGTCCTATTTTAGAATGACAGTACGCAAAATATTTTGATAATGTTTGAAATAAATAAATGCTATTTAATTTCCAACTTTTGTGTTAATGGTCTTTGCTTATAACTTTGTTGCTCCCCTTTCTCTCAAGTGACCTTGTAATTTAGGAATGGGAGGAACTGTTTTTAGACAACCTCTCTATTCAGTTGAGTTGTACAATAGGATTGAATAGGGAGGTAACCCCAGAGGCTACAGGCAGACTAGGTATCAAGACTGACTAACACAAGCAGATCTGCAAAATTAAAGAAGATTTTTTTTTTTGTACAAATATTTCTGCTTTATGTTTTACATAGCTGCTGCTGATGCTAGTCTGGTACATGATCACCCCCCCCCCCCCCCCCCCCCAAACTACAGAAATCCTTTTTAAAAGTTAATATTGAGATTGGAAGTACTGGACCTCTGTTCTTTCACCAGAATAATTGATTCTGAAAATAAATCTTCTATAGCATAAACACTATGGGCAAGTTGGTGTGTTGAGCAATATTTGAGTTCTTCCGAAACTTTGCTCCTTAGGATGCCTAGCCTTTATTTTTTTATGAAGAATAATGCAAGAAAATAAATAAGTATATGGAAATATAATTAACACAAATCCGTGCCCTGGAGAGCTTGTAAAAGTTAAACATTAGTGTTCATAATAGTGCTGTAATTACATATCATACAATAAAATAGAAAAAAAATGCACCCTATTAAACTTTAATGTCTGCTTGTGATAGAAAGGGTATGGATATATGTATGTATATATATGTGTGTGTATGTATATGTGTGTGTGTGTGTTTTTGAAAACTGCTCATAAAACAGGGCTTAATAAATCCCCAGGAGCCAGGTATCCTCAGCTCCTGGTATCCTGCTGGCTCCTAAATATTTAGGGCCTCATTCTATTATCGGCCGTAAATCGGCCGTAAGGCTGCGATTCCTTGCGGGGGTTCTGTTAACTCGCGATTCTATTATACAGCCCCGCAAGGATCTCCCCTTAGGGCCGGCCGCATATCTTGGAACCGGCCGTAAGCTCTGAAATATAAAAACTCAAAAATAAATTCAAGACGTCACTGTACAGCTCTGTAAATGCTAGGGATCATATTGGGGGACATGAGGATTAATAGTAACCCCCTCTCAAGCTTGCACATCAGCCCAAATACGAGTTTACATTAACTGTTTATTTTCCGGCTGCGGCGTGGGCG